>APFE030299701.1:32413-78585 GCA_000404065.3 Pinus taeda
GCAGACGCTTCCGCGGACGCTTCGCCTCCTAGATTTTTGGAAAATGACGCTTCCGCGCTCCGCGCTTCCGCTTCGCTCCCGCTTCGTGCAACATTGGTATGGCTTTTGCACATGGTTTTGAGCATGGTGGTTTTTTCCCATGGCATTTTGTAGATCTGATCAAGGGAATTACGATTATGTTCCAACCTAGGGTTAATTGGGGTTTATGAATGTTTCGGCATATATATAATAATTTTAACATTGAAAGGAATATAATGAAAATCAATCTGGTTTTCCCAGTTTTAGGTTCCGGGAGAAAATCTCTATGTATATTTTTTAAGTTCTCGCCATTGTATATTCACTGTTTTTAAGAATTTGTTTGTAGGTAATTTTTGTATAGGGTTAAAACCTACATCTGATATCAAAGTTATTTTGGCTTCAAGGGAACACCTTTGCGGCTGAGGGGTTTTGCTTGGGCCTGTGGTAGACCTTGTTACAGTGGGAGATTTGTGGGACTAATTCTTGTGGTGAAAGGAGATGGTGAATAGTGGAAATATAGAGATTGAGAAATTCAATGGACAGAGCTTTGAGCTGTGGAAGCTCAAGATGGAGGATCTTTTGCTGGACAGAGATCAGTGGATCACCATAAATCCAAGTACGACACCAATAGGAATGTCGACAAAAGACTAGGAAAAGTTAAATCGGAATGTGAAGAGTACAATACAATTGTGTCTCTCAGATTCAATATTGTTAAATGTATCAGGGGAAGCTACGACAAAGGCTTTGTGGGACAAGTTAGGGACTTTGTATTAGTCTAAGTCTCTAGTAAACAAATTGTTCCTGCGGAAAAAGTTGTATAACCTGAGCATGAAGGATGGAGACTCAATGACAGAGCATCTAAACGCCTTTAATATTGTGGTAAGTTAGTTGTTATTAGTTGATAATGAAATTTCATTGACAGCAAATAGGTGTTTAAGAAGAAGATGAATGCAGAAGGAAAGGTGGAGAAATACAAAGCTCGATTGGTAGCAAAAGGTTATTCCCAATTTCCTAGAAATGATTTTGGTGACATTTTTTCTCGTGTTGCCAAGTTAACTTCTATTAGATTATTTTTATCTATTGTTGCTACTTTTGATTTTGAGGTAGGACATATCGATGTAAACACAACATTTCTTCGAGATTTGGAAGAAGATATCTATATGAAGCAACCATAAGGCTTTGCAGTGAAGGGTAAGAAAGAATTGGTATGCATGTAATGACCCACCTCGAATTATGGGCAAAAAAGGAGTATTAGCATGCATACGAAGCATGCATATGATAGCTACATATGCATGCATTGCATTAGTAAACTTACTAATTGGTTATAAAGCATGTTTATAGAAAGGATAAACGAATTAATTATTAAAATACTAGATTAAATACCTAAACCATTAAGAATGGTAGATCTTGCCCTAAACATAACACTCCAAATATATATATATATATATATATATAATTATTATTTATTTTTTATTATCTTTTAATAGAATAAATGCTTATAATACGTACTACTTAATTGTTCTTATTATTAACATAAATCAAATATAATATATAATATATATTCAAATAAAAGGAAATTATATACATGAAATATACTATATACAATTAAAAAGGAACTATAATATATTAAAAGGGACTATATATATATGATAAAATCAAGGAAGACAATATAAATAACTCATAGAAGACCTGTTGCAAAATGATGCTGACAACTTCCAACCATGATTCTACTGTGTCAGAAGTCAGTCACTGCCTGAGAATTTTGAAAAAGTAAATGACAGGGCGGTGAAGTGATGATGGGTGGTGGAGAGGTTGTCGGAATAGGAAGGAACCTCGAGAATATAAGGGGATGAACAAAGGACTTTGGGGGGGAGAGTTTTGGAGTCTTTCACAGACAAAGAAGGATATTTCGAGAAAGTCACAGATAGAGGAAGATTGAACCTTAATTGTTCTTGGAGCTTTGGGCACGGGGGCCAGATGACCTCTATTCGAAGTATTTTGGATTTGGGAACTGGATAGGTTGATCCCATATAGGCTGGGAGGAAAAGGGTCGGTTTGATAGCGGGAGCAACAACAATCTAGGATCGCCTTCAAACACGAGTTCCAAGTAAATATTTGCAATTAAATTGTTAAAATTTAGATTGTCTGGTTTAAATGCAAATTAGGGCTTCATAATTGGTTTAAATTGTTGAATTTAAGTTCATTCCTAAATTTAGAGCACAAAATTTACACTTTTGGTTGATTGTAAAAAAATTGGGTTAAAATAGTCACCAAGGATGTGGTATCAAAAATTTGATATATATATACAAGGACTTGGCTATTGATTTCGGGTAGCTTAGGAGGTACCCCAAGCCCTAGGGTTCGGGGTTTGGAGGTTGGAGCGCCACAAAAGCATTTTGTGGGCTTGGAACCCAAGGTGTGAGATTTTCACCCAAGCATGTGGGTGTGAAACCATAAGGAATATTGGATATGTGATGATTTGCAATGTTCCACGGGGACGCGTCCCCAGGGTCGGGTGCGCGCACCCCTCACACCCCACACACCCAGGACGGGGGGACGTCTGGGGAAACGTTTCCCCACATCCCCCTTTTGGGGAGACGTGGGGAGACGCAGGGGGGATGTTTCCCCAATGTGGGGGACGCGACTCCCCAAAAGGGGGACGCATGGTTTGCCCCCTCAAAATGGTCTATGCGTCCCCCCTTAAATTTGCTTGTAAACAATGATTTATGACAAGGGGAAACTTAGTATTTGACCATATTTCCCTACTAATGCTATGCAATTCATGGTAATGTTAAATTCATTAAGTAAAAGTAACATTCTCCTTTATCTTTCATTTTATCATTTTACTTAAATTTTTAACATTACCATGAAATGACTCAAGATGTTTGAGAGTGGTTCCGACCTGATTGGATTTCATATGGAGAAAGTAGAATTTTAGATCTCACTTAAAATCCAGCAGACTTAGCAGTTTTTCAGGGATTCAAGATTTGATGGATTGCAATGTTTCCATTGCATTTTGTCATGTACAAGGGTATGGAATTAGTATTTAATCAAGAGCACCAAGCCCTATGTGTACTTTAGAGTGACATTTAGACTCATCACTCCACTGTTTTTGAGTTTTAGTTATATCAATTTACTATTCCAGTCTTCAGATTTCAGTATCTATTACAGTCTATTTTGCTTAGTACTAATTAGATTCTAGAATGATGAATGATGAATTTTAATTTTAAATCAATTTAGAATCTAGATGATGAATGATGAATTTAATTTTTAAATCAATGTAGATTCTAGAACGGTGAATAATGAATAATGAATATGGATCAAAGTATTTCATTATTTAATTCAATTATGTATGTATCATTGTATTTATGCTTTCATTATTGAATATGAATTTGAAATATATATATATATATATATATATATATATAATATATATATTAAAAAGGAAAAAGAATTATATACCCCGACGTCCCCTCCTCCCCCCAAATTTCCCTAAAATTTGAGGGTACTCTGACACGTCCCCCTTGTGCGTCTCCCCGCACCCGCGTCTCCCCGTCCCAGAGTTTTGGTGGAACATTGATGATTTGACATGAGAGAGGACCCTGAGAGGAACTGGGAGCATCGAAAATCACTGAAATTCGAGTTGTCTATCATGAGATATGATTTTTTATTGTAGTTGTGGGTTAATGTGGCACCTAAAGGAGGTCAGTTTGATGTGTTAGAGTGCCACAAGTTATGTTGTTAACACCACATGAATTGATATAAATTTAGGTGAGTTTGGAGTCATTTCATCACATTGTTAAAATTGGCAACTACAGCCAAATTCCACTTTGGGCAGCTCATTTGAAGAAGATAATTGTCGCATTGAATTTCTCTTTTCAAGAGGACCAAAATTGACTTTAAGATCACTAGATTTGGATAAGGAAAATATGGTTTTGAAGTAAAGCCCACTCATATGCAAATTATCAAGGTCGGCCTCACCTCCATGAAGGCTAATGAAGCCCAAACATCATGTCTCTTGACCCTCACCGAATTGTATAAATAGAGGTGACCTCCAACCTCATTTGCATCATCCAAGTGCTTCATTATGTGTTTGAGGTAGTCGTAGCAAGGAGAAGAAAAAGGCATGAGATCAAAGGACAGTTTGAAGTCTATTTTGTCTCCATTTGCAGGTTCCAAGATTGCAGAGGGTGGCCGCATATCTTAAGGACAGTTTTGGTTGGTGTTTTCTCCTGTTCTGATAGGCCACAGCTCTTGAGAAAGTGCAAAAGGGTAGAACCCTGTTTCTGGGTCAAGAAAGGATGTCTTAAGGCCTAATTCTAGGCTAATAACCAACCCAGGTGCCAGCAGATGGGAGCAGGTAGTAAGGGAAGGAAGGTCGCAGCCACATAAGGCCTAATTCTAGGCTAGAAACCAGCATAGATGGGATCAGGAGGTAAGGAAAGGAAGGACGCAGCCAATGGTGGGTTGCTGGAGTATTTTGAAAGGGCTATAATAGGTTTGTTGTGCGCCCTAACCAGTGGATGAAAGCTACAATGGTATCCTCAAAATCAGAGGTATGTATATGTTTTGGAGCTGTTAAGTGAGACAGTTATGGACTGTAAGTAACCCTAACCAGATTATGCTCCTACAGCAGTTTGACACCAGGGCAAAGTTTGTCTTCTACAGAATTGTAATTTTGGGCCATCTATTTATCTGCAATTTGGAAATAAGAGAAGTTTGTTGACAAGTCTCCATGATCTCTGTGGTCTCTCCTTTTCCATTTTGTGGGCCTATTTGCTGAAGAAACATAGTCTTGATCAATAGCATATGCAGAATTTTTGAGGTGTGAATTGTATGATATGGACTGTAATTGCAGTCCTGGTTAGAGTCTATTTGAGACACAAGATCAGCCTTCGTCTGAGACTATTTCAGCCCTAGAACAGAAGCAAGTTCATGAAGGATTTCTTTGATGAAATATTCATTTGTTGCAGATGCTCAAAGATCGCTGTGGCTGAGTGTTGAAGACCACATTTGACCTCCTTTCTGTGCCACACAAAAAAAATAAACAGACTTCTTCACTGGGTTTTTATGACAAGCTGAGCCAAGTTTCTTTGTAAAACTTGGTTGAAATTCTGAGACAATTTTGAAAAACTTTTGATGGCACATCTGTGGGACAGCTCGAGCCTTCTGAGGTGGTTTCTTGTATTTTTTGTGGTTAACCTTTGCAGCTCATCAGGTTCAGACTTCGGCCCTTCTCTCTGAGGTTCGGTTTGTTTTTCTGAAGTTTTCAAGGTCATTTTAAAGACTCTTCTTCGATGGGTTTCAAAACCTTATATTGCAATAATTTTTGAGATATCTGGTGGTTAATTTTTTAACGGTTCGTGACATTTTTTCTTCACAGTCCTGAAGCATTTATGAAACAATTTTCCACTGTCTCCATGGCTGGGTATTGAATATTGTAAAGAACATTGTTGACTAATAGAATGTGGATATTGTGATACTAATTGAGGCGAAACTTGTCAAGTTACAAGTGTGTTAATCTATTGTTGATGTGACTTATTACACTGTTGCTAAGAGAATGACAATGGGGTTTCAGCAGAAAACCTTGTGTTAGGTACCCTAATCCAAGGAGTACTCCTGAGGCCATTCTCAGCTTGTTTAAGGCTCAGATAAGCATTTTCTTGAAGCCCTACATAGTGGCACAATTTTAGCTAAGTTATAAAGGTCTCTTGGCTCCTTCAGAACTTGTATTGATGCTTGTCCAAGTTCCTTTCTTGAGAAATTTTGTTGAATAATTTTGGAGAGACGTAACTACATATCAAGGTCTAGGGGTTTGACTTGGAAACTTTATGTTCTAAGGCATTCACATTTGGCACATCTGAAGGCAGGTCAGTTCTATTGTTGGGAAACAGACTATTGAGGAAAACAGCTAACACTCCTATTGACAAATGAACAACGCACTACTCAAGGTGTGATTTATTGATATTTGCTAGGGCTTGATGCTATTAAAGTGGATGCTACTACAGGGGTTGATATTACTTCTGATCAATGTTTTGTCAACGAAGAGTATTGTGTGAGCAAAAGGTATGGTTTGGTGTGCTAAGATGATAATTGTGTTGGTAAGGCCAAAGCCACTGTTATAGTTATTTCATATATTTGGCCAAGTGTTTGTTGTTGCTACTAAAACAAAGGGATGTATGTATGATGATGTTGCTGGGCAGTGTTAGGGTTTGTACTTAAGAAATCAGACCGGCTTGAACTGTGTAATGGCAGAGAATTGGATAAGGATGTTGCTTGTTGAGTACAAAGGACAGAAGTTGTTGATCCTCTTTCAGTTTTGAGAAGAATCTGCCTCATACAGTAACTTACCTTGAAGCCCTGTAGTAGGATCATTGAAAGCAGTAGTCCTAAAGGTGTATAAATCTATGGACATTTGAAGATTGTTTCATGATCAGATCTCCTCTATGACAGAAAGTACTTCACGTACAGATAACTCCATTATCTTGAGAAATAACATCAAAGTTGTATTGCACTATGTGATGAACACTGTGTCACTAATCCTAGACTACAGCAAGTGTTCACAGTTTTTCATTAGCATATCCTTTTGTAACAACACTAAACCTCTCTGCAACATTTGATCCATGGTGTGCATTATCTAGATTCCAGAGTGTGGCAGAAGATGTTAGGAATAGTAAGGGCCAGGGCTCTGAATCAGAAACCCTGACATTATCAGATTTGAAGTAGTCTACATCAGTAGGTCCTATCAGAGGTTTGATAGATCTATGATATCCCTTTTTTTGAGAGCTAATACAAGGCATCTTGAAGCAAGCTCTTGCAGCAACCCCTATAATCATGAAGGAGAGTGGTGCCTCTTGGAGAATGTATTGAAGGAGGAAACAGAGAGGACCCCGATATTGGTGGGGTCATTGGGCACTCTATGCAAAGCCTAAATTTTATAAAGAATAGTTGTATACAGATGCCTGGATGAAAAGGACCTCCGCATAATCGATTGGTAGCTGTCATGATGCAATTGGTTGATTAATGAAAGGATTTCTTCACCTTGGTTGAGGAAGGACCATGATGATATTGTTCTCTCTGATCTGAATTTTCTGATACAGTTGTTGTATGATAAAGCCTCATCTTAAAGATGATGAGAAGATTGATGAAGGCTAGATGATCAACTAAAGTAAGACTTCTGAGGGTGCTATAGAATCCCTGGCAGAATAGATTGATGACTTTGTTACATGGACCTAAGAGTCAATAACAGGAAAGGGGCAGGTTGCAGATAGATCGTTGATTATGTTTTGGCAAGGCCTCTCTCCCCATATTCAGATGGAGCTATCGACGAGATATTGTGAATATGCAGCTATTGGTGATGTCTGCCCTCTCATTTATCAATGTAAGAGGTAGTCGACTTTTAAAAGTCAAGATGGAAGATCTAGCCTTGATGCACTATTTCTTGCACTTAAAGGCCTGATGAGATGGAGAAGTTGTTGATATATATATATATATATCTTGTGGGATCCCTGGTATTCTTAGTAAACCCCTGTCACATGTCTCGCTTCATATAGACTTTGAGTCAATCTATGGATAAGCCTCATATATTGATAGCTACTTGATGAGATATCTCTGTGATTCTATTACCTATGGTTGGAGTTACACTGCCAAGTCCATGGATATTCTGATTCTAGCAGTATGATGGGTGGAAAGAGCACATATTTCTTGATTTTGTTCCTCTGGGAGCACCATTGAGGATGTATAAAGCAGCAAGCATGACTTATTATGAGGTCATTTGAGAAAGCTCTTCAGTAAGCCATTTGTGCTCATGCTGGTAACCACCATTGTATATTACAATAATCTGAATAGGATTCGCTTTCCAGAGAATCCATGTTTCACGACCACTTCAAGCATATTGACATCAAGTACCACTTTATTTGGGATATGGTACAGCAAGGAGCAATCTAGCTCCATCATTTCAAGATGAATGTGCAGATATCTTCACAAAGCCTCTTGATAAAGTCAAGTTTATCTTGCTTAAGAGAGGTTGGGAGTCGTGGAAAGACCCTATTATGAGGGTCCTGATTGAACATTGAGCTTTGTGAGCCCCTGAGGGCCTGGGGTACTTTTTGGAGCTATATGCGACCATAGGATGTGGTTCCCTCCTTTCCTTATGGATTTGTTATGTACAGTATGTGGTTCATCCTTTCCCTGTATGTGTTTATGCCAATGAGAGATGCATATAGGCATATGTCAGTTGTCACATGTGGACATGTCAGTGGAGCGTGGTTTATCCTTTCCCCACATGTAGGATGTTGATTCCCTACGATCAGTTGTTGACATGTCGGTGGGACATGGTTCATCCTTTCCCCACGTGTAAGATCCTTCCTACAAATGTTGATTAGCATGCATGTAAGACGTGGTTCCTCCTTTCCCTACTATCGATGATTTCCATGCGCATAGGATGTGGTTTATCCTTTCCCTACAATGGTTGTGACGTGTATAGGGTGAGTGTTTCATCTTCCCCTACGATTGATGAGATATGCATAGGATGAGTGGTTCACCTTCTCCTATGGCATACGAGTAGGATTACTGGTTCATCTTCTCCTGCAGATGCCTCAGCATACATCCTATCCATGTAGTCTGAGACTCATGGGAAATACCGCCTATCTGGCCAATGAATTGCGAAAAGAGGATATGGACCATAGCAATACATATGGATGCATCGTGTATTGTCGTACTCCTTATGTCTAGGATGCATGATGTTCAACAACTTGATCTGGGATCAAGTTTGATTGGGGCTCTACCCCTGGGTATGAGGACTGACGTTTTTTTGTGGAGAGTGGCAAGGTCTTGTGACCCAGTCTCAACCAATTTTTCCTCACTATCTATATCAATGTTCAGTAGAGTTGAGATGCAGAGATGATTCATGAGGACAAAGTGGCATGATGATCAAATATTGGCGAGTGTATTTCTCCCTAGTTGAGCTAGGGCCAAATTCCACTTTGGGTTGCTCATTTGAAGAAGATAATTGTGGCATTGGATTCCTCTTTTCGAGAGGACCAAATTATCAAGGTCGGCCTCACCTCCATGTTTTTGAAGTAAAGCCCACTCATATGCAAATTATCAAGATCAGCCTAACCTACATGTAGGCTTATGAAGCCCAAACATCATGTCTCTTGACCCTGTGAAAATTCCTAGATCTAACAATCTCTGGAATCCTACTGCAACCAGCTGAATCTACTTCACTTAGATCGTAAATTACATTACAAACTTATTTCAAATTTCTTTTTGAAATATTGAAGTAAATTACTGAAGTAGCCTACACGAAATTAAATATGATTCTGAAACATAGAAACTAAACAAGGAAATACAAACACATAGGACACCATTATTTTTGGACAAATGTCCTCGGAAAAACCCAATGCGGGAAAACCGATGCAACAGCTTTGAGGGTTTTAGTATTATGCAGGAGAAAATCTGAGTACAATTCTAGGATGCTCAACCAGCAATCTGATACAAAGAGAATTCTGGGAAAAAGATTTGTGAAATAATCTGACCCTGTCACTAGGAGAATCAGTGACTGATCTTGTTGAACTGGATGCTCTGCGTCACCCTCTGCACATCACTCCCGGTTGTTTCTGTATCATCGATCTTCTGCCTCCCAGACTCACACCCCGGCTTCCAACAACTGAAACTCGACTTCCCTTAGCAGGAAACTCAACTCCCCATCAAGGACTGCATTGCCTCTGCATTAGCACTGCATGGGCCAACGTCAGCGTTTCTCTGGACGTCTTTCTATCCTCCCTCTGTCTCATACTCTTTAGAAATTCCTTCTTCCGGATTCTCACTGCCCCTTTACTACAAAAAATCTCCTCAACCAATTTTTCCTCCTAAGAACTTCTCACTTCAGAAAATCAATTTCTTGATCTCTCTTGATGTGTTTTCCAAATGACCCTCAAGCCCCTTCTTATATCTTCCTGTTGGACAACCAACCGCCTAGATTAACTCCTAATCAAAGGCTCAAATCGTTTTGACTTGACCTTCATCTTTATCTAGAAGATTCACCCACAATTAGATTAATACCCATTAATATTTTAATTTTCTTAAGTTTAGACTCAGGAGCCCCATTAAAAATATCAATTATTTTAATATAATCGTCTCAGGGTGGAATTTCCCAAAATGGTTTCTAGGTTCGTTGGAATGCATGTGCCCAAGCCTCCCTACAAAATTTGAGGCCTAGAGCACATCTGATGCTACCCCAAATCAACACTCACTCTTAGCGAGGAATGTGCTCTAGCAATATACGTTGTTGCATACTGCTCTGACTCTGAAGCATCGTCCTCTGCATTGCTAATGTCTAACATGCATTCCACCAACTATTGCAATGTTGTTGTAACTGTACTGTTGCCTTTGACACTGCCACTACCAACGCTACATCTGTACTACAGCGCCCTCTCAAATGCTACATCTGCTATGCTGCTAGCACTGCGTCCATACTGCAACTCAATTGCTGAGAGAAGCAACTGAAAACACCCAAAACTGGACAAGTATCCAGTGGATACGCCTCGGTGTTGAAATCCTGACTGTTGCTAGTCCCACGCTGTCTTCTGAAGCCACCGCACTACTGAAGCTTTGCACTGTGCCTCCATGTACTGCTGCCTCTTTATTCTGTGTTGCTCAAGTTATGGCGCTACTAACCACTGCATCTGTCAAATCAACACTCCATGGCACCAAGTGAAAGCTCGTCCATCCTGCTACTACTGATCATGGGCTCCCATAGCAAGGTGATGATCCAAGAGGTGGGCTCCTCAAGGATCCTACCCATCTATAGCTATATCGAACTATGGTTCTAAATCAGCCCACCTCCCTCCTAGAGATATCTTGACTGTCATGGCAAACTCGTCCTTTTGTTCGATATTTGCGGCTGCAACCTTAGGATCGCGATTCTCATCCTTGTCCCTCTTCTTCAAAGGACACTGGGATGCATAGTGGCCTATCTCGCCACATCTGAAACACTTCAACTTGGAGACGTCTTTCTTTCGTCTCTGTTGCCCCTGCTGCCCCTTCAATGCAAGGGTTGCATTATCCTCCTCCTCCTTGGGTTTTAACCCACTGCTGTTGCTGCTTTCGCCAAGTTTGACCTTGACCAGGTCCCTCCTCAGCTCTTCTTGTTTTAGAGCTGACCCAAATCTCATCCCAATTAGGCAATGTTGCTCTGCCCAGGATACTTTAGACAGAGACTTGCCATTCATCCGAGACAGAATTAAGGGCCAGTCTAACCAACTCTGAATCCTGAGGTGTATGCCCCGCAATCGACAACCCATCACAGGTCTCCTTCAGCTTCGTGAGGAATGGATCCACATGTTCTCCCTTCTGCATCTGTGCAGATCTTAACTTTTGTTCCAAGTACATCTTTCGCTGCTTGGAACATCCCTGATACAGTGTGGCCAAAGCATCCCAAATCTCCTTAGCAATTTCTCTGGTAACAATGTGGCACACCACGTGAACCTTGACTCCATCCAGGATCATCCTCTTGGCCTTTGCCATCTCAGCCTTGTACTTCTTTAGTGGATCTGCATCCACAGGTGCAGCTACCACACTATCAACATACGTCTTGAGGGCATGCTCATCTAGAAGGAAAGACATTCTAGCCTTCCATATGACATAGTTGGAAGCTTCATCCAACCTGTCCTGATCCCTCAAGCCACTAGTTGCCACATCCTTCAAAAACTATCAAACAGCTCCCTCTTTCTCCCTACTGCGTAGTTTCTAGGCTGGCTTACGTACTACCTGATGGAGCTAGTAAGTTTGTTGCTCCTCTGCTACCCAGCAACTAAGAAATATTGATTTCCTCAGCAAGAAATCACTGAGGAAGTATTCCCTCACCATGCGATATGCTCCCTTCTTCCAATGCCTTTTATGCCCGGCGCTCAACTTGCAGAAAATTGTGTCCCTCTAGCTCTGCACTGAGGCTCTATGTCGCTCCCTCTGCCTTGGAAAAATCTCGATCTGACAGTCTTACCTCTCTATCGACTCACTCAAAGAGAGACAACCTCGAAAATATAGCTCTCTTGCATATCAGGGGATTTGAACTGTTGCTTACTGCAGCAAGTTGGCCCTTGCTTCAATGTTAGATTTGCTCTCCTGTTTCACATCAACTCCTCTGATACCATGTGAAAATTCCTACATCTAACAATCTTTGGAATCCTACCACAACCAGCTGAATCTACTTCACCTAGATCGTAAATTACATGACAAACTTATTTCAGATTTCTTCTTGAAATATTTAAGTAAATAAATGAAGCAACCTACATCAAATTAAATATGATTCTAAAACATAAAAACTAAGCAAGGAAAAACAAACACATAGGACATCGTTATTTTTGAATAAATGTCCCCGGAAAAACCCAATGCGAGAAAACCGATGCAGAAGCTCTAAGAGTTTTATTATTATGCAGGAGAAAATCTGAGTACAATTCTAGGATGCTCAACTAGCAATCCGATACAGAGAGAATATTGGGCAAAAGATTGGTGAAATAATCTCACCCTATCACTAGGAGAATCAATCACTGATCTTGCTGAACTGGAGGCTCTGTGTCACCCTTTGCGTGGCCTCTGCTCAAAACTGCGTCACTCCCAGCAGTTTCTGCGTCACCCTTGTTGGGTATTACGTTGCCCATCTTTCAGATCCTCTGTTGGCTAAGAAAATCGATATTTTGCCTCCCGAACTCGCACCTCGGCTTCCGGCAACTGAAACTCAAATTCCCTTAGCAGGAAACTCGACTTCCCCTCAAGGGTTCTGCTGCCTCTGCGTGGGACAGCGTCAACCTGTCTCTAGACATCTTTTTGTCCTCCCTCTGCCTCGTACTCTCAGGAAATTCCTTCTTTTAGATTCTCACTGCCCCTCTACTGCAAAAGATCTCCTCAATCGATTTTTCCTCCTGAGAACTTCTCACTTCAGAAAATCGATTTCTTGATCTCTCTTGGTGTGTTTTCCAAACGACCCTCAAGCCCCTTCTTATATCTCCCTGTTGGACAACCAACGGCCTAGATTAACTCCTAATCAAAGGCTCAAATCGTTTTGATTTGATCTTCGTCTTTATCTAGAAGATTCACCCACAATTAGATTAATACTCATTAATATTTTAATTTTCCTAAGTTTAGACTTAGGAACCCCATTAAAAATATTAATTATTTTAATATAATCGTCTCTATGTGGGATTTCCCAAAACGGTTTCTGGGTTCTTTGGAATGCATGTGCCCAAGCGTCCCTGCAAAATTTGAGGCCTAGAGCACATATGATGCTACCCCAAATCAACAGATCCTCATCGATTTCTATAAATAGAGGTTACCTCCAACCTCATTTGCATCATCCAAGTGCTTCATTAAGTGTCTAAGGTAGCCACAGCAAGGCAAAGAAAAAGGCATGGGATCAAAGGATAGTTTGAAGTCTATTTTGTCTCCATTTGCAGGCCTGAGATTGCAGAGGGTGGTTGCATGTCTTAAGGACAGTTTTGGGTGGTGTTTTCTCCCTGTTTTGATAGGCTGCAACTCTTGAGAAAGTGTAGAAGGGTCGAGCCTTGTTTTTGAGGCAATAAAGGATGTCGTAAGGCCTAATTCTAGGATAGTAACCAGCCCAGGTGCAAGCAGATGGGAGCAGGTGGTAAGGGGTCGCTGTCACGTAAGGCTTAATTCTAAGCTAGAAACCAGGCCAAATTGGAGCAGGAGGTAAGGAAAGTAAGGCCGCAGCCAATGGTGGGTTGTTGGTGTATTTTGGGAGGGTTGTAACAATTTTGTTGCGTGCCCTAGCCAGTGGATGAAAGCTACAACAGTATGCTCAGAATCAAAGGTATGTACATGTTTTGGAATTATTAAGTGAGACAGTTGTGGACTATAAGTAACCCTAACCAAATCACGCTCCTACAACAGTTTGACACTAGGGCAAAGCTTGTCTTCTTTGGAATTGCAATTTTGGGCCATCTATTTATCTACAATTTGGCAAGTCAATTTTGACTTTGAATTACTGTACTCTCTATGCTAAGCATTTGATATTCATAATAAGGAAAATTAATCAAGGGTTTTCCCCATCTTGGAGTTTTTCCTTGGCTTGAGCCAATTTTTGTGTTCTCTTGTCTTGGCTTGTCTTCTGCATTTATAATTTATGTTCTTTCTTCAATTACCATCAATGTAATAATGATTTATATGATTGCAAATGAAAGAAATGGAAATATAAATTGGGCTATCATGGAACATTGAAGTAACTAACTTATGCAAAGAACATGTTATCTAAAATTAACACACATCCAAGAGTGCATTCATCTCATAGAAAATACATCTAAAGCAGTCGAGCTCTAGAGCAAGACGAGTGCGTTTGGGTTTGTGTTTGAGTGAGTTTGACAATTGTAACAAAGACAAGTTGCTACAAGAGGACAATTGCAGGCTTGAGGACAAATATGGGCTTGTTTTGTGTGGCTTTTCACCTCCTTGTATGTCTGAATTTTGAGTAGATGAAGGTCGCTACCTTGAGGCAAGTTTTGGTTGTTTGTGCATGGGTTTTGAGAGTTGTCCACCTCTGTTTTGATGAGACGCAACCCTAGTCTTCATTGAAATCCTAACGAAGAGCTGTAGGTGAAGTTTGAGAGGGTCAAAGCGCTTAAAAATAGGAATAGGCATCAAAAAAGAGCAGCGAAGGGAAGTAGGGTTGTGTGGGAGAGAGATCGCAACCTTTAGGTGAATGTTGGAGCAATTTTGAAGGCTGCAACAGACATAGTTAGGTGCCCTAACCAATGAGGAGCTACAACAGCATGCACAAACAGAGATATTTATTTATTTGATGTATTTGTGTTGAGTGATTGCTAGTTGGATTGTTATAGTATTGGACATCTTGTGGTTGGTGGAGGGCAACAAGTAGTTATCCAAAGTAGCCCTAGAGCAGTGGACAAGAAGGACTTTGGACAGTTGTGAGTTAGGTAAAGTTTTGGTAGCCTAAGTAGCTCCTTGATGGACTAAGGAGGCTACTAGAGGAGGCACACTGGAGCTCAAGGTTTGGCCAGCTAGAGGAGCAGATTGTTGGAGCTTGTGTTCATCATCTGAGAAGCAATATTTGATGGTAATAGCGAGCATCCCTCCTGCCCTATGTTAGCCTTCATTGGAGTGGCGTAGGAAGACTATAGTGGGAAGAAGACCCTGAGTAGCTGAGGAGCAGCAATGGGCGATTGTGAGTTGTTCACAAATAGAGTTGTTAACAACTCAACGAGACTCTTAATGTGTTGATGCATTGATGGACAAATGATCAACAAAAGAGCAGATTGGATAGCCGAGATTCAATGGCCAGATGGACTTCGATCATCGATAGAGGCAGGTGTTGCAGATTGGGAGCGAAGGACTCGCACGCATACATGATATGACAAAGAAGTTGTGATTATCGACTACATCAACTACACCATTAAATTACCTTGTACTCGTGGATATTTGAGGGCCATTATCCCTTACCTTGTACTAGTGGATATTTGAGGGCCATTATCCCTGGTACGGGAGCCCTGGACTGGTGTATTATTTAGTTGGATTAATATAACAAAGATTGGATTATTGTACATAATTGTGTAAAAGGTTTTGTATATTTTGTGCACTAGTAGATTTACTATCGTATATTGTCCTATTGTGAAAAGTAACTTTGTTGTGATTCTTGGTTTCGTATCGTCAATGATTTAAGATTCTATCCTAGACGCCAAGATTGTGTAAAAACAACATAAACAACATGGTATCAGAGCGTGTCTAAGCTACTTTGAAGGGGCAGTGAATCAAAGTGTGCACAACGAAGTACAGCTTAAGAGGGAGTTGGTCACATTGTAGTTGAAGGGCTCAGTACAATGTCGAAGTTGTAGGTTGGTATCCAGTATGAAGACAGATTGGAAGGGTTGTCCAACTATAGTCCATCGAAGGAAAGGATCAAGTTGGTCTTGCAAGTCAACAGGATCTAGGAGTTTGCCGAGAAGGCATCAAGAAGCCCACTGACCCTAAGGAGTTGGAAGTGTACGAGGAATAGGATACAAGATTCTAAGATTGATCATCCTAGATGGGGTGAAGGACTCCTTAATACCTCATTTGTCCAGGAAGAACTTTGCACATGAGATGTGAATGGCTATTCAGAATTTGTTCCAGAATAAGAACGAGAACTAGGTATTGGTATTAGAGGATAAGTTGAAGTCCACAAAGACGATGCAGGGTGAAGGAGTGACTTTGTATTTGACGAGGTTGTCTCAGGTCAAAGATAAGCTTGTTGTTGTCAGTGTGACCATTTCAGATTTTGATATGGTGAGGATTGCTTTGAAAGGGTTCACCAAGGAATGGAATCCCTTCATCAAGGGGATTGTTGCCAGAGAGAAGTTGCTAGACTAGAATAGGCAATGGAATGACTTCGTTCAGGAAGTGTTGCAAGATGAGGATCTTCATTCGATGAAGGCTTCAGATGATGATGTGGCACTTGCAGCACAAATGAAGAGCAAAGGGACTTGAGTAAAATCAAGTGTTTCAACTATGGGGAGATGGGTCATTTTTTCAACAAGATGTTCGATAAAGAAACAGGGAGATGACGAAAAGAAGAAAGGGAAGCAAGTCTTCGAGGTTGCCACTTCTGTCGAGATAGATGATCTCATCAGGAGGATGGAGAAGGAGGAATTTGCCTTGATCTCTCATTTCTCGCAGGGTCCTATCAACGAGGTTGCGTGGTACGTGGACAATGGGCCGTCGAAGCATATGACAAGGTCACAGAATGTGTTCGAGAGTCTCGCTGAGTCAGACTTGAAGTTGCACATGGTGTTGTGCGACAAGAGTTAGAAAGAGATCATAGGATCAAGGGTCATGCCATTCTAGATCGAGTCAGGACAGGTGATGCGATTTCAGGGCATACTAATTGTACTAGGACTCAAATATAACATGATATCTGTCTCAGCAATCAGGCAGAAGCGGTTTGATATCTTGTTCCAGAGTGGGAAGGCGAGACTCAAGCCTAGAGGCTCTAGCTCCGCAAGTGTCGTGATTGGAGTTAGAGAGCATGGTCTATATAGGTTGACGGGCAAGCCTATGGATCATGAGAAGGAGGACCAGGTGCAGGTTCCATAGAAGCAGGTGCAGGTGCAAGTGTAGGCCTCAGAGGAGTAGGTTCAAGTTCCAGAGTCTCACAAGGAGTCAAGTTCTATAGGGAGTTTGTAGGTTCAGGGGGAGACTTTGTAGCCCAAGAAGAGAACGTAGTCAATAGGAAGAAAGGGTGCTTCTACATATGATAAGAAGGAATCATGGAGAGAGTGCAAGATGTTACAAGAGAAGAAGAAGAAGCAAGATGCTTCCAATGATAGTGACATTTCCGAGAGAGGTGTAGTCCACGCTATAGGGATTGTTGTAGTTATGGGTGCTAGGAGTTGGGCAAGTGTTGCGAGCAGTGATGATGATGACAAGTTACTTCCTAGTCATGGAAGTACCCCCCTTGCTAAGAGGGAGTGTTGATTTTTGGTAGCTTGGGAGGTACTCCAAGCCCTAGGGTTCGAGTGTTGGAGGTTGGAGAACCACAAAAGAATTTTGTGGGCTTGGAACCCAAGCATCTGGGTGTGAAACCACGAGAAGTATTGGGCATGTGATGATTTGAGATGATACAGGACCCCAGGATCAATCGAGAGCATCAAAATCACTCGCATCTGAGTTGTCTATCATGAGATATGAATTTTTTATTGTAGTTGTGGGTTAATGTGGCACCTATAGGAGGTCGGCTTGATGTGTTAGAGTGCCAAAAGTTATGTTGTTAACACCACATGAATTGATATAACTTGAGGTGAGTTTGGAGTCACTTAGTCACATCCAAGAGTGCATTCATCTCATAGAAAATACATTTGAAGTAGTTGAGCTCTAGAGGAGGAGGATGAGTGTGTTTGAGTCTGTGTCTGGGTGAGTTTAACATATGTAACAAGGCTGAGTTGCTACAGGAGGACAGTCGCAGGCTTGAGGACAAATCTAGGCTTGTTTTGTGTGGTTTTTCATCTCCTCGTAAGTTTGAATTATGAGCAGAGGAACGTCATTGCCTTAAGGCAAGTTATGGTTGTTTGTGCATGGGTTTGTCCACCTCTATTTTGATGAGCCGCAGCCCTAGTCTTCATTGCAATCCTGGCCGAAGTGTAATAGGTGAAGTTTGACAAGGTTGAAGCCCTTAAAAACAGGAACAAACATCAAAAGGGAGCAACAAAGGCAAGTAGGGCTATGTGGGAGACAGGTTGCAGCCCTTAGGTGATTGTTGGAGCAATTTTGAGGGCTACAACAAACACTATTAGGTGCCCTAACCAATGAGGAGCTACATCAACATGCACAGACAGAGGTATGTATTTATTTGATGTATTTGTGTTGAGTGATTGCTAGTTGGATGGCTATGGTATTGGACATCTTGTGGTTGGTGGAGGGCAACAAGTAGATGTCCAAAGTAGCCTTAGAGCAATGGACAAGGACTTTGGACAGCTGTGAGTTGGGTGAAGTTTTGGTAGCCTAAGTATCTCCTTGATGGACTAAGGAGGCCAATAGAGGAGGTAGATTGGAGCTCAAGGTTTGGTCAGCCAAAGAAGCAGATTATTGGATCCCATGTTCATCATTGGAGAAGCAACATTTGATGGTGAGAGGTGGCAGCCCTCCTACCCTATGTTAGTCTTCATTGGAGCAACACGGGAAGAGTATAGTGGGAAGAAGACCCTGAGTAGCTGAGGAGCAGCTGTGGGCAGTTGTGAGTTGTTCACAAATGGTGTTGTGAACAACTCAATAGGCATCTCGATGTGTTGATGTTTTGATGGACAAACAACCAACAAGAGAGCAGATTGGATAGCCGAGATTCAGTGACCAAATGGACTTGGAGCATTGATAGAGGCAGGTGTTGCAGATTGGAAGCAAAGGACCCGTTGGTGCGCAGGATATGACAAAGAAGTTGTGATCATTGACTACATCAGCTAGACCGTCAGATTATCTTGTATTTTGTATTCTTGTACTTGTGGATATTTAAGGGCCATTATCGCTGCTACGGAAGACCTAGACTGTTGTATTATTCAGTTGGATTAATATAACAAAGATTGGGTTATTGTACAAAATTGTGTAAAAGGTTGTGTATATTTTGTGCACTAGTAGATTCACTGTTGTATATTGTTTTGTTGTGCAAAGTAGCTTCGTTGTGATTCTTGGTTTGGTAGCATCAGTGATTTAAGATTTTATCCTAGACACCAAGATCGTGGACAAACATTGGCTTCACCAAGAGCAAGCTGAATCATTGTCTGTATTTTATCTGGTCTTGTATGTGGATGATATGTTGCTGATTGGAAATGACAAAGAAATTATCTAGAATTTGGGAACCCAATTGTCCTCTAAATTTGACATGAAGGATCTTGGTGCTGCAAACTATATTTTGGGCATGAAAATTAAACGAGAATGGCCAAAGAAGAAGCTTTGGTTAAACCAAAGGAAGTATGACAAGACAATATTGCAGAGGTTTAATATGCAAAATAGTAAAGCGGTGAAGGTTCCTATTCCTATAGGTCCAAAGTTATCTGTTGAACAGTGTCCCAAGACACAGGAAGAGGAAGAGGACATGTCCCATGTTCCATATGCGAGTGTAGTTGGTAGCCTATAATGTATGCAATGGTATGTACCAAATCATACATTGCACATGCAGTGGAAGTATTGCGCAGGTTTATGTCAAAACCAGGGAAGAGGCATTCGATAGTAGTGAAGCAGGTTTTCAGGTATTTGCATGGCACTAGGGATTATGGTTTGTGCTACCAAGAAAGACTAGGAATAGACAGAGTGTTGGACATATGTGGCTTTGTTTATGCAGATTGGGCTAAATACCTAGATCAGAGAAGATCTACAAGTGGGTATATGTTTAACCTATTTGGAGGAGCAATTAATTGGATGAGCAAAAAACAATTTGTAGTGGCACTTTCAACTACAAAGGCTAAATACATGGAAACCACTCATGCAAGCAAGGAAGCAATTTGGTTGCATAGATTGTGTTCAAGTATGGGGTTGGTACAGTGAGCTGTAAGGATAGATTGTGATAGCCAAAGTGCAATTTTTTTAGCAAAGAACCCTGCTTCTCATTCGAAGACAAAGCACATTGATGTTCAGTATCACTTTGTGACAGATATGGTTGAAGACAAAAAAGTGTTGTTGGTAAAGGTGTACACTTTGAAGAATGTTAAAGATGCATTGAAAAAGTCTGTGAGAATTCAGAAGTTTTCTTGGTGTAGGGAAAATTGGCGTTGCAACTTGGGACCAATGATTGTGCACTCCTGCAGCCCCCTATGTTGAAAGAAAACAAGAAGTGGGGGAATGTTGGGTATGTGTTATATTCTTTCCACGACTAGTTCGAGGTGTTATTACGTTTTGTTAGGCATAACGAGGGGGTCGCAAGGTGTTAGAAAATCAGAAAGGCAGAATGATTTTCATATACTTAATAATTACTTGTGATGTTCTTGACTTCTTATTAAGTTTTCTTTATATCTTATTTCTTTTAACTCATCAAGCAATTACCAAAGCAAAAGCACATAAAACAATGGACACCACCAGATATAGGCACTACGCTAGGGAAAAACCCCCCTCGAGGGGAAAACCAAGTCAAAATTCTCTTCCTTTCAATAGTATTCTTTGAGACTCTTCACCCTAAACAAAGACCAAACCTTCCCTCCACACCAAATCAGCGTCCCAGATCTTCAACCTCTCTTCCAACAACTTCGACTATGTAGTAGCTTTCAGCGTCAACAAAAATTGGAAGACTTCGATCTCCCAAACTAGGGCACGAAACAAATAAAGAGTGGCACCAAAATTTCATTTTTCTTCTTCTCCTTAGACTCCACCCAACTCATACTTCCTTTGGCTTCCTTAGACCCACTTCATACTTCTTCGGCTTCCTTAGAGATATTGAACTTGCTTGAGATGAGATGATCCAAATGAATTCGACTTGCTTCTATTTATAGGCTTCAAGGGAGGTCGAATTGATGTCATTAGGTTGACTTCATCTCTTTTAGGCCGACTTGATGTGGAGGATACATAAATTATATTTGACTCAATAGTTAACCTTTTGTACATGATTCAAGAGCCCAAAAAGGGTCTCTTTAAAATTACAATGACTCTATTGACTCAGAGTAAATCCTAGAAGTCCTCAATGGGGACTTTGACCTAAAACATGGTGACCCAAGAATGAAACCCATGCTTTAATAAGTCAGAATAATAATAATAATAATAATAATTCTTTCATTTATTCTTTTGACAAGTACATTACAAGATGACTCAAATATATTTAATAAAAACCGAACCTAGTTACGTTTTCGAACACAAGGGTGTGCAGACCCAATCATGGTTGGGCGGACCCAAGGATGTTGGGTGGACATACCCATGTTTTTTTGTGCATGGCTTTTGCACATGGTTTTGGGCATGATTGTTTTTTCCCATGGTATTTTGTAGATTTGGTCAAGGGAACTATGGTTATTTTCTAATCCGGAGTTAATGGAATGGGGTTTATGAATGCTTCAACATGTATATTTTTTGTTTTTAACAATTCGTTTGCAGGTAATGTCTGTATAGCGTTAAAACCTACAATGGTTGCAATCATTGGGAACAGTGACCCTTAATTTCCAAGATCTCTTCATAAAATTGTTCTCAAAAGGAACGGAAACTAAGCTTAGAGGTATCCAAGGGAAACCCAGTAAAGTGATAAGCTCTAATAGCATGACAAAATGGCTAAAAAAGGGACACCAAGGCGTAGTCGCACAATTGTGTTCATTAGAAGTTCAAACATCTCTATCCTTTGCTCTAATGGATCTTCATAAAGTTATCAATAATCATGCCAAGGTATTTGGAGAAATGCTTAAGGATCTTCCCCTTGTCCGAGAACGTGTTAAATTATGGTATGTTCTATGCTTAGAGCAATTTACTTATTTTTCTTCTTATTAGCCACAGATTAGCAATCATATATACATTAAGTAAAGTGCAGATAGAACATTAAATGATCAACAGAAAACAAGCCAAGACAAGAGACACAATATGTGGCAGCTAGCCAAGGACAAACCCCAATGCAGGGAAACCCTTTGATCAAATCTTTTTTTATCTTCAATAGTTCAGCAGAGAGAAATAGTACAACATCTGAATTCTGTAATTTTATATCAGCAACAGCAAACCCTAGATCAGCAAAGTCAAACTTGGTCAAACTGGTTAAAATTGACCTCTAAAATACTTAGTCAATTTCCGGTCAACTTGTCCTCAAACAACCTAAAGAAACAGCCCTTGAACAGCCCCAAAAGTTCAGCCAATTTGCAGATTTCTGAAGTCAACTACAGCCCCAAACTAGGGCAGCAAATACCGGTCAAACAAGAGGTAAGATTGCCTCGATTTTCATGCCAAAAATTGCACCCTGCCTAGGAGAGGCAACCCCACCCAATCCGCACTTCTGCTTGATCAACGCTAGTCAAAGAGATGACCTGCTGCCCTAGTGTCCTTCTTTCTGCGTCTTCTTTGCCCTAGGACGTCTTCCTTTTCATCCACACATGTGAGAGAGAGAGAGGCTCCTTTTATGCGTAGGAGAGAGAGAGAGAAGATGAGTGAATTGAATTTTCCAAATGAGGAGAAAGTTCCTTGTATTTATATGCAAACGTTGAGGTTGAATAGACATGATTGTTGGGCTTCTGAGCCTACATAAGTTTGTTGGCCGACCTTGACAATTTGTCCATAATCAAAATAAATTCATATCTCCATAAATACTTATTGGAATCGGATGATCTTTAGATCAATCCTACACCTCTCAATGAGAGGAATGTAGGAAAAATATCAGAAGCCATAAATAAGGTGATCCACATGGAGTTTGGCCCTAGTTGCCAATTTTGACACTCCCTCTCAACTAGGGAGAACTTCATCTGCAATTCGTCAGACCGTCGCTGCTATCCATCCATCAAATGCACTGTCCTGTACAGCTTGACCCCACTCTACTCTGCTCTACTCTGCTCGAACTATGAAGAAGAAGAAATGATCGAGGATGTATCATACCATCCTCCACTGACCCGAAGTCAGTCTCAGAGTGTGAACCACTCCCACTGATCCCAAGATCAGTATCATTGATCCTAGATCAATGGAGGTCATCCTAGCATAGGGAGTATGGTAGATACAACGATACGTCCATCAATAGTACTACTATGGTCCCTATCCTCATTTCCCTGCTCATTGATCAGATGAGAGGTACTTCCCATGAGTCCCAGACTGCATGGGTAGGATGCCTCGACAGGAGAACTAATCATCCTGTCCATAGGAGAACGAATCATCCTATCCAGTGGATGCCATGGAGAACTAATCATCCTGGCCTACAGGAGAACTAATCATCCTACTCCACAGTCGCCACGGAGAACGAATCATCCTGGCCCACAGGAGAACTAATCATCATGTTCCACAGTCGCCACGGGGTGTCACAGGGGAGAAGGTTGAACCTTTACCCTGTACATAGTGCACCACCAGGGGATGGTGAGTCACCCTGTGGTCACATGTCGCTCCAAGAAGTACCCCACGCCCCCCTGGAGCTCCAAGAGCTCAATACATCATACTCGACCCTCATAAGAGGGTCTCTGAACAACACCAAATCGTTCTCGGAAAGTCAGGAATTTGACCTTTCCTAAGGGCTTTGTCAAAATGTCGGGGATGTGTTCCTTTGTACTAATATGTTCAAGCCTTATTGCTCCTCGTTGCACCATATCTCGAATATAGTGGTACCTGATATCGATATGCTTAGAGTGATCATGAAATACGGGATTCTTTGATAAACGGATCCCGTTGTGGTTGTCACACAGAATCACGGTGATATCCAATGTAAATCCGAATAGCTCACTGAAGAGCTTTCACAACCAAACTGCCTCTTAGGAGGCCATGCTAGCAGCAATGCATTCTGCCTTGGCGGTGCTCAAAGCCACCGACTTCTGCTTCCTGCTCATCCAGGATATCGAGGCAGATCCCAAAGAGAAACAACACCTGGAAGTGCTCTTTTAGTCCACCACATTGCCTGCCCAATTAGCATCAGTATAGCCAAGTAGTCTCACATCTTTGGTAATGTATCTCAACCCATGAGTGATTGTGCCACGAAGATATCTCAACAGATTATTGGCACCAATCCAATGTAAGTGTTGAGGCTCAACCATTTGTCGACTCAATGTGTTAACTGCAAGCATATATCCGGACAGGAGTTCACCAAGAACATTAATGCTCCGACGAGTTGACGATACTCGGTATCATTTCGTAAAACAGGTCCGGCAGCACTACCGCTTAACTTCTTGACGTCAAGCTCCATCGGGGTAGTTACGGGCTTGCAGTCCACCATGCCGAATCTTTCCAATATCTTCACCACATATTTTCCTTGAGATAGGAAAATCTCCCCTGGTTTCTGCCAGACTTCCAGTGCTAGGAAATAATGCATAAGTCGTAGGTCTTTCATCTCGAACTCAGAAGCCAGCTCCCTCTTACATTCGTGAATGAGAGGGTATGCACCTGTTAGAAAGAGATCGTCAACATATAGCAACAATATGAGAGGCTTGTCATCTATAACCTTAAAGTAAAGGTTAGGGTCGGCTTCACTCCTAGTGAATCCCAGCTTCATCAAGTAGTTATCGATCCTCTCATACCATGCTCGAGGTGCTTGCTTTAGCCCATAGAGGACCTTCTTCAACCTGCACACATGAGATTCTCGATCATAAATCTCAAATCCTTCGAGTTGCTCCACATAGACCTCCTCTTTGATCGAACCATGTAAGAATGCGATCTTGACATCCATCTGATGTAGGTTCCATCCTTGCGAAGCAGCAAGGGCTATGATCGAGCGGATGGTGGTATATCGAGCAACAGGTGCAAATATCTCGTCATAGTCTATACCTTCCTTCTGGGAGAAGCCACGAGCGACAAAACGAGCCTTATACTTTTCCGCACTTCCATCAACTGCATGCTTTATCTTGTAAAGCCATTTTGAAGTGGCAATTGCTTTGTCTTGGGGTCTGGGGACCACATCCCAAACATCGTTTTTCATAATGGACTCATATTCCTCGATCATAGCATTCTTCCATACTTGATTCTTGACAACATTTGTGAATGACGAAGGCTCATTTTGGATGATCATGCTCATGATGGTCAGGTATCCCTAATACCGGTTTGGCTTCTTACTTTCACGGAAGGTTCCTCTAGGTGCAATGTGTCCTTCAACATCATCAAGGGTCCCTCAATGCCACGAAGGCCTCTTCCTAGAAGAGGAAGGTTCTTGCGGAGGAGGATCAATAGGATCCATAGGTTCTTCTACATCGGGCATCGTCTCATCTTCCTTTTCCTTCGATTCCCCGATGTCACCTTCTTTAGATCCCCTTAAAGTAGGAAGTTGTCTACATTGCTAAGAGCCATATCTTCGTCAAAGGTGACATCAAAACTAATCTCGACTTCCCTTTGACCAGCTACATAGATTCTATAGCCCTTAGTATTTTCGCCATAGCCCACGAAGATTCCTTTCTTTCTAGATGTACCCAATTTATTCCTTTTCTCTTTCGTCACATGAAAATATATAGGGCTTCCAAAAATTCTAAAATGAGATATGTCAAGTTTCTTATCGGTGATCATTTCTTTGGGAGTCTTGGAACCCAATGCTTGATGAGGGCATCGGTTTTGTACATGTACGGCGGTATTTGCAGCTTCGGCCCATAGAAACTTCGGAAGTCTTTGATCATGGAGCATAGCACCGACAGCTTCCACAATTGTACGATTCTTCCTTTCCGGCACACCATTCTGCTCAGGAGTATATGGTGTAGTAGTCTCCCTCTTAATGCCAGCCTCTTTACAAAAGTCATGAAACTCATTGGATTCATATTCAGTCCCGTTCTCAGTCCTTAAGGTCTTGATCTTCTTTTCAGTTTGATTCTCGATCAAGGGTTTGAAGTGCCAAAACCAAGAGAACACTTCATCCTTCTTTTTCAAGAAGTATATCCAAGTCTTGCGAGAATAATCACCTCTAAAAGTGAGGTAATATAAATATCCTCCCAAGGAGTTCACAGGCATCATACCGGATATGTCTGAGTGAACCAACTGCAATATATCAGAGGTCTTGCTTTGGCTTGAGGGGAATGGTCCCCTTTTTAGCTTTCCTTCGGCACATCCTGGACATACACCTTCTTGCTCTAATCTGAACTTGGGCATCCCAGTCACCCATTTTCTTACATCGAGTAGAGCTTTATAATGAAGGTGAGCAAACCTCCGATGCCATAGTTCGGACTAAAGAGATGTGTCACAAGTCGTGACACCCAGCGAACTTCCACCGACCCGATATAATGAATCAACTCGAAACCCAAGAGTAAAAGTATCTTTAAAGTGCTTTTTCCATACACGTACCTTGCCATCGCTGAAGACCACCTTGTAGCCTTTGTCTTCCATTGTCGGAATGGATACCTGGTTATTTTTTAGATCAGGTACATATAATACATCTTATAAGTGGATGGTAATACCTTGATTCAATTGAAGAGTGACATTTCCTACACCTTTCACGAGATATTTTGAATTATCTCCAAGAACAATTTCCAGGTTGGTTTCCTTCTCTATCAGATTATAGAGAGCTTCTTTGTAACCAGTGAAGTACCTTGAGGCACCACTATCAATAAGCCAATTTCCCAACGAGTCTGGGGGAGCAGTAGTAGATAGAGCTGCTCGTAGATAATATTCATCTTGCTTATTGTTAATAGTGTTAGATTCATACCTGGAATTTCTTGCCTTCTTGAATGGTTGTCCTCTTCCTTGATTTGCGGCACTTCTTTTACCTCTGCCATTTGACCTGCCATTCCTTTGATTGCCTTGAGAGGGATTTTGATCATTGTCCTGATGTGAGTCCCTTTTATCAGGGCACTCCCTTGCATAGTGACCCGTTTTATTGCAATTGTAACATCGTCCTTCTTTTCCACCCTTTGGTCCAGCCTTTCCTTTGAATTTAGCCCCGGAATTGTTTCTTTTTTTAGCATGTGAAGGAAAGGCATAGGGATGACCTTTAAGTATGGGCATTTCTTGCTCTTCCATCCTCGTTTCTTATTGAATGCATCTAGACATTAATTCCTCAAATTCAGGAATTACATTATTGTTGAGAAGGGTAATCCTAAATATATACCATTCAAATGGCAGTCCTCCAAGAGTTGTGAGTGTCATTTCCCTATTAGGAATTACTTCCCCAATAGATAGCAGATCGTTCTTGATCTCGGTGATCCTCAAGAAATATGCTTGCATACTCTCATCTTTTCCCTTCTTAATTTTCTTCAGCTTATTTCTAAGAAACAAGACTTGATTTGCATCATTGACTTTAAATAAACTCACCAGTCTATCGTAGATTTCCTTGGAGGTGTTCAGCTCGGAAACATAGGCCACCAAGCGTTTGTCGATAGAGTCCCGGATGATCTTCCTTGCTTTGACTTCTCCCTTGGTCCATTTGTTCCTAGCAGCAACGGATGCATTTGATGGAGGCTCAACAATCTCGCCTCTCACATGGTCCAACACTTCCTGCTCTTCTAATGTTAGATCGAGAGACATATTCCATCCGTGATAGTTAGACTTCCCACAAAGTTTGTCTTCAGCAGGGAAGTGTGTTGAGGACCCCATGATTTCTTTTTAAGATAGCCTTGCCAACCTTCTCTTCGGTGATTGCTCTTGCTCTTGCTTGGGCTTTGTCTTCACCTCAGCTCTGATACCATGTTAAATTATGGTATGTTCTATGTTTAGAGAAGTTTACTTATTTTTCTTCTTATTAGCTACAGATTACCAATCACATATACATTAAGTAAAGTGCAAATAAAGCATCAAATGATCAACAGAAAACAAGCCAAGACAAGAGACACAAGATGTGGCGGCTAGCCAGGGACAAACCCCAATGTGGGGAAACCCTTTGATCAAATCTTCTTTTATCTTCAATAGTTCAACAAAGAGAAATAGTACAAAATCTGAATTCTGTAATTTTATATCAGCAGCAACAAACCCTAGATCAGCAAAGTCAAACTTGGTCAAACTAGCTGAAATTGACCTCTAAAATACTTGGTCAATTTCCGGTCAACTTGTCCTCGAATAGCCTGAAGAAACAGCCCTTGAACAGCCCCAAAAGTTCAGTCAATTTGCAGATTTCTGAAGTCAATTGCAGCCCCAAACTAGGGCAGTGAATACCGATCAAACTAGAGGTCAGATTGCCTCGATTTTCGTGCCAGCAAATTCTGGCATGCCTAGGAGAGGCAACCACACCCAATCTGCACTTCTAAAAGGTCAACGCTTGGTCAACGCTGGTCAAAGAGATGACCTGCTGCCCTAGCGTCCTTTCTACGTCTTCTTTGCCCTAGGACGTCTTCCTTTTCATCCACGTGTGAAAGAGAGAGAGGCTCCTTTTATACATAGAAGAGAGAGAGAGAAGATGAGTGAATTCAATTTTCCAAATGAGGACAATGTTCCTTGTATTTATATGCAAACGTTGAGATTGAATAGACATGACTGTTGGGCTTCTAAGCCTACATAAGTTTGCTAGCCGACCTTAACAATTTGTCCAAATCAAATTGTCATACTAAAAGAAGTTTCCTATTCCTATCATTGATGAATTGCATGGAGCAATTTTCTTTACTAAAGACGCAACCTCTTAAGGATCAGGGTCTCATCTTAAGATTTGGTCCAATTATATTAAGGGGCGAGACGGAGAACAACCATCAGATGGCTTACCAAGTAAAATATTAATGGGGAAGAGAGAGCTACCATCAAATCTCTTAAGGGCCCTTGATCTTAAAATATTGTATGCATTAGGAAATATGATTGAAAAGAAGAAAAAAATGGAGAATGAAACAATAGAACTAAGATAAAATAAGCATTGAAAGTAATACCATGTAGTTAAAAATTGAGATGTAACAACTAAAGAAAAATCACTTGGTGTGATTAATGATTCATTGGAATTTTTTTAAACCATTTGAATTTATGCAAATTATGAACCACTTTCGAATTATAATGGTTTAGGATAAACTAAAAAAACTAAGGATGTGATATAACCGAAGAAAATCGCTACATTTCCTTATATTATTTACATGTATTATAATTCATGGTAATTTATTTACAAGAGTGATTAGAAAAAATGGTTGTCAAATAGGTGCTCCAAAACCTATAAACATTAGTTTGATTAATGCTAAGGGGTTAAGATGGATCCATTTTAATGTGCGTTGATAAAATGGCTCAATGCACGTGTTATGTAATCTCTATAACATTCACAAATACAATTTAAACAATATAAAATTACACATTGTTTTTTGCACTCTAAAATAAATTTACACCTAAAGAAACTTGATCCCTTTCGGCTCATGTCCACAAATTAGTGTCACAGATATTGCTTAGAAAAATTGATTGGTTAGTTGTAGTTCCAACATTAAGCCCTTTAATTCATTGGTTAGTTGATTGGTTAGTTTATAACCTATTATGGGCCCTTGATGAGATCTGGGAAATATAACTAAACACTTTAACAAAAATTAGGGTAAATAATATATATTAATATGTCCATCTCAATTATAGATGAAATTCAAAATTTATAAATAAATAAATCAAAAATTAACCACTATCATTTATAAATGGATTAATAATTAAGGGTTATGACATGTTTTTTATCAAGATTATGAATTAAGTTTGAGTAGTCTAATTAATAAACAAAATGGTTCTCTTTGGAGCATTTTCTTTAGTTAATTTTATTCAAAATATAATACAAAGTTTTAAAAATCATAGGTTTAAGTTGTTTAATTTGCAAATTTCAAGTGCCTCGGGGTTTTTTAGTGTGCAAATTCCATGCATTCAAAAGCATATTTTAAACAACAAGAAATCACAATCTTGCTAGAAATTGTATTAATTTATTCAAGCCAAAGAGCCATTTTGTCTAATAGTTAGGCTACACAGAATTAAGTTTAAGATAATAATTATTTTTTATTAATTCGCAAGTTTAAATTTCAACAATTCAAAATTAATAACTTAACAAAATAATAAATAGATCTTTATTATTATTTATTCAAAATTTTCAACGTAAGTTATTATTAATATATTATAATTTATAAAAATAATATTTAGCAAAAAAAACACTAATACTTAAGTATATTTGAGACATGAAATAAAAAACTATAAATTATATTAAGGAGGACCCTGATGCAATATAAAAAATTTACATGGAAAAATAATTTGTTATCGTATAAAGATCACTTATACTTATGTAAGAATTCTCAACTCAAACAAAAGGTCCTATTGGAATTACACACTTCTCCTATAGGAGGACATTCAAGGTTCTTAAATACATACCATAGGATCAAGAAAGAATTTTTTTTGGAAGGTCTTAAAGCAAACATGCAAAATTTTGTGGTGGAATGTGTGGTATACCAACAAAATAAAGCAGAGACTATCAAGACCCCAGGGCTCCTTTAACCATTAGCCATACCAAGCTAGCGTTCGAAAGAAGTTTCAATGGATTTTATTACAATTTTACCAAAATATGAAGGAAAGAGTGTCATTATGGTAGTGGTAGATTAAGTGACAAAGTATGCACACTTTTGCTCTCTTTCTCATCCTCTTAAAGAAAATATTGTGGCATAAGCATTCATGGAAGTAGTCCAAAATCTACATGGAATACCAAAGATTATTGTAAGTGATAGAGATCCAAATTTCACTGGAAATTTTGGACTTAATTATTTTCTTGTTTGGGTACTCAATTGGCTCATAACTCATCTTTACTATCCTCAATCTGATAGGCAAACTGAGATTGTGAATAAATGTTTAGAGGGATATATATGTCGCTTTGCATCTGATAAACAAAGAAAATGGGTCAAATGGTTGCCCTTGGCAAAATGGTGGTATAACACAACCTTCCATACTTCATCAAAAACGTCACCATTAATGGCATTTTATGGATATCATCCTCCATCCATCACATCACCCTTGAAAGGGACTATAAAAGCTCAAGCAGTAGAGGACCACATCCAATATCAACAAGAGGTTCTCAAACTATTGAAGGGCAATTTGGTTATGGCACAAAAATAGGATGAAAGAACAAGTAGATCAACATTACAGTGAAAGGAAATTTAAAGTGAAGGGATTGCGTATTTGTGAGACTACAACCATATAAACAGATGTCCCTCAAGCAACAAAAGAAGGACTAAATTAGCTCTGAGGTATTATGGCCCCTATAAGGTGTTGCGGAGGATTGGAAGTTTGGCCTACACATTGGAGTTGCTTTCATCTTCACGTGTACATCTAGTCTTCCATGTTTCTTGCTTAAATAAGGTCATCAATGATAAGATCCTAATCCAGTCTTTATTACCTGAGATTAATGAAGGGGAAATAATACTAGAACCATAAACAATTTTGTAAACAAGGACTAAGCAGCGGAGAAATTGAGCAATTACTAAGTACCTCATCAAATGGAAGAAGCGACATGGGAAGATGAATGTTTCATGCAAAAATACTCACAGATAGTCAAGTGTTGAGGGTAACATTTCTTTGAAGGGGAAGGGGCCTGTTAAGCCCTATATAAACCCCTTATTAAGCCCTAAATATTGAGTGATTACATTTCTATTGTTATATTGTTATGTAGGCTAGAACCCCTCATGGTCCCATTTTATTATAGTTATATCCTTTGTCTCCTATATATATACTAAGGAGACCTAGTGTTAGGATCATCAAATATTGTCTTGTTCATTGTATTCATTTTATATAAAGGGTTCCCCCTCAAAATGGACTGTAATTATTGGTTTCTTATCATTTTGAAGGCACGATGATCATAACAGCCATGACATTTCAAAAGATTTTGTAGAGCTCCCTAAGCCCTTGTTGCTTAAGGGAGGTAATGATGATGTTGTCAAAAAAGCTATGGTATTGTACCATGAGGTTTATTGCAGTGATGGTGTGTATACCAGCCTTATCGAAGCATGGATAGAGGAGACTTGTAGTAACGCATGAGTTTGATGACGCATATGGTTTCATCTTTTACTCCAACCATAATCTTGTGGAGGTTCCAACATATATGTACTTCACTTTTGATGTATCATTATTTTCGATAATGACCAAACACAAGGGGAGAAGTCATGGTATTGATGAGATGCTAAGGTTGTTGCATTGAATTTATGATTTCATATAGCTTGTTCATTCTCTAATGTTAGAGTAGGGTAGGAGAAATAATAAGCTCTCTTGAGCATTAGAGTAGGATGAATAAGTTCAGCATATGAGCATTAAATTTCCTTTCATGTTGACATTCGCATCGATGGCTTGTGCCTTGTTTTGTAAAATCCAATTTTGAACTATTGCTATAATGGATTATGTAGATGTGGTGTTTAGGAATGTTGATGTGGATCCATCCCACCAAATAATTTTGATTGACGATTGTGGTCATTGCTAATAGGTATATGGCGAGATTCTAAGGTTCCCTGTCATCACCCTGACATAAGTAACCCTGTCATAGACTTCATGCAACCTAATCACTTTAACCAAATGCTAGCAACATCAACAAGCCTATCCCTAAACAATCCACTGTCAATAAGGCTACAATCATGCTTGAACATTGCACAGCCTCCTAATCACACAACCATCTTTGGTAGCAACTCCACAAAAATACAAACAATTGTAGCACAAGATACAGGTGTGTTTATTCAACTTTTAGGGCACAACACTCTTAGGTTCATTGCACTAGCACTCAAGACTGCATGGGCATAAACATATGCTTTGACGTAAATCTTTAAAAGATGTAGATGCCCACCATTCCATATGGAAAATGCTTAGTTAATTTGATGTATAAAACCATAATTACTGCCTAGCTGATATAAATGCAAGCATAGGCTCCCATTCATGTTTACCAAATAATGAAAGGCAATATAGAGTTAAAATACCACTGAAAGTGAAACATTTTTAATGGACCATTGTATCCAGATCTTCAACACAGCCCTACAACTGTAGCTTCCTTCACAAATGGCAACAGTATGAAGAATTTGCAAATGAATATGGTGTTTTATTTCTTTTTTCTCTTTTTTAATCCTATCTTCTTCCTCCTGACTGGAAACAAAGCTCAACTCTCATTGTAACTGAGTGGATTGACTGCATGCAGTTCCTTTGTTAAACTTATGATCTTGAATTGCAGTTCTACAATTTTTGCTCCAAGAGAATGTGCCCAAAAGGCACCTCAGTTCTTGATACCCAACGAATCCGTTTAACCAAAGAAAACATAACCAAAACTAAACTAAACTCTAAAGAAAAGACCACCTCTTCAAGATCTATGTGACAACTCCAGGTCAAGGAATTTCAAAGCACAAGATCAACATTAGGTCATTTCAGATCAGCATCAACAACATACCATTGTGGAGAAGATGGGAGCTTTCTTATAATTGTTGAAGGGGTTTCATAAGAGAGTCGACTTGAATATATTGGAGGGAAGTTTGAATTTCAAATATTCAATTTCGGAGCCAAAAAGATATATTTTAGGAGGTCGACATACACTTTAGGAGAGAATCGTCCTTAGGAAAAAATTCAAATTTAATTTTGAATTTTTCTTGGAGCCAAAAGAACCTTATGCCCATGAAATGACCCCACAAAATATTTAGTTAATCCTTTAATAAAAATTCCTTGTAGGCCTCATTATTGCTAAGCAGTGAAGAGTTGCCACATCAACTAGCTTTTGGGAATTTGACCACAAGAAAGGACTTTTACCTTCCGACAGGCATAGATTTCAAACCGTGAGGAATCTCATGACGAGCTATATACCGTTTGAATCAGCATGACAAGGAGCATTCAGTGATGGTGTTCTCAAGATAAAACACACTAATCTTCATGCACAAAGTTATCAAGAATTGTGGGGCTTCTAGGGTTTCCTGCCATCCTCCCAAGGCTTTTTGTCTATTTGAGCTTCAGTCAATACAATCCAAACAAATATTAAGAGCAATCAAGAACCGATGCTGGCATCAATGATAACACCATTCAACAGGTTAAACATTTGAGACTTCACATATGACCGTTGGAGTTATTTTTAGGTGAGTCGTCCACACTTGGGGGCTTCTACTCATTACTTGTTGTGATGTTTCACCTTAGAGAGTTACACATCTACCTTGGAGGAGATCTAAAAGGTTTTCATTGCCTACTTTGAGTTGATTGTGGATATATCAACTTGGGAACCATTGGATACTTGACTTTTCACCTTTGCTTCATCTTCGTGTTTCTTTGATGGAGACATCCCACTCACTTGCACATATGTTTTTTGGAGGTTTATACATGTGCTTGACCACTTCACTATTTTATGTATTATTGAATACTTAGTTAGAGGAAATAATTTTTTACTCCTCCCTAGGTTAGATCTAGGGTTTTAACATGAGAAACTATTATTTTATTGTAAAGGAAGTTGAGCTAGACTCAATATAGAGTAGCCCTTCCTCATTTGTACTCATGGTTGGATGTTTGGGGCATCCACTCCTTGGAGCTTAATTGACATATTTTTCTTGGAGGATATGGATGTTTAAGGGTTCTTTCTTTATTAACATTGGTGTCAATTCTTTAATCTTTTCTATCTTGGTTTCTATTTGGTGTGTAAAGAATTCATTTTGAAAGCTCAAGTCTTCTACAAGCTAACTAGATTGATCCATTGAAGGGTAAATTCTACCACTTGAAAGAAAAACATCTTGGGTAACACCTCTCCTTCTTCCTTCATTAGTTTGATAATTATTTGATGCCTTGCTTTGTTTACCCATTTTAGGAACCCTATCAAGGGTATTGAATAAGTTTATCAAAGCTATAGTTTCTCTTGAAGGGTGAAGGTTGCTTCATTGAGGACCCCTTCTAATAGGTCCTTGGTCACCAATATTGATCAGATGAGATATTATTCTTCCCTTCCAGTTCTAGTCTATTTATGTTAATCCTTGGATGAAATAGACCAATCCTGAAGAGGAGTTTTCTTCTTGATCTCATAAGCCCCCTTTGATTCACCTTGACTCCATTTCCCTTGTTGGATTTGGGACTAATCTCTATGTCCTTCCATCACCTCTTATACATCCTTGTACCTCATTGACTAATCTCTCACTTCACCTTGTGCCTCATTGCTTAACTTTAGTAATACACAGCTTTAGATGGAGAAAAGCTAGCCTAAAGTGAAGAGGCTAGGTTGCTTAGGCGATAGTGGTGATTGTCCTAGTCGTTTCTTCTTGGGTTGTGCTTTATGGATTATGGGTTTTATCGTTATGTACAATTTGGAGGGTAACGCTTTCATCCTTTCTGTACACACTTCCTATATGCTCGTGCCTTGAGGATGGATCACTACACTTTGGATGGTGAAGGTTTGATTGGCTTGGGCACATTATTCTAGATCACCCTCATCTTGTGCCCATAGTGTTAACAATTAGTTGATGGTATTGGTAAATAATCTCTCCTTAAAACACATGGTTTTAATTATTTTATTAGGAGAACATTCCCTTGATGCACATTCTCCTAGATTAACCCACTTATGGCTCCCGGTTTGAGGAAGAATGGTAGTCTTCACATAGGTTTATGCCTTTGTGCATGCTCCTATGTCATCCCTCTCTTGAAGGTTGTTATAACAACAAAAATGGACATTTACACACATTACTATGGTATTTTCTTGAGGGACAAGTTAGTTATTTCATTGGAGAAAATGCTCAAACATTGGTATCTTTAGCATTGCGTTGGCATCTCAAGGTGGTTAATTACATCATCTAGGAGAGCAATCCCATTTTGCATATTTATCAAGGAGTAACAACCACTATTGGCATCTCCTAGGGCACAATGTCCACAGCCTACTTTTTATTATTTTTGCTTGGTCAACATGGTCCAATGACCATCTTCTTGCACATCTTTCTTGTAGAATCTATTGTTGAGATTATTTTACATTATTTTTTGAACAAGGAGCCTCTTCTAGAGCAACCCTTTCCATTTGACTTGATAATATATTATTTTAACGAAAAGTTGTTGTTGGAGGTCACTCTTGAGGAGCATTCCAAAGGAGAAGGGGATAAATGGCATCCTACATGGGCTTGCATGAACATGTAGGTTGAGGATTGTTAATTTTAGATAACAATGGTATGTTCTATGCTTAAGACAATTTACTTCAATGTTCCTTTAGCAGCCCAATGACAAATTCCAATTATATCCAGTAGTAATCATATTAAATTATACACATTGACAGTAAATGCAGATAGAACATAAAATCATATGTAGAAGACAAGACAAGACAAGACAAGAGGAAACAAGATGTGGTGGATGCCGAGGACAAACCCCAATGTGGGGAAACCCTTTGATCAAATCTTCTTATTATTCTTCAATAGTTCAGCACAGAGAGAGAGTACAAATATCATAAATACAAGCCCAAAACAGATCACCAAAACAACAGTCAAATCAGCAGTCAATGCAGCACTAACCAGAAAGTCAATGGTGATCAATGCTGCCCCAAAACATCCTCCAATCAACTCGGTCAACAGCAGAAGAATGAGGCCTTCAAAGAGGGTCAAAGTCAACCCAAAAAACTCGATCAACCCAAACAATCCTTGCTATAATTTCTGCGGTCAAACAAGAAAGTCAATGCTAAAGTGAACATGGTCAAACTGTCCCCAAATCTCCTTGATTTGTGTGCCAAAGAATGCGGCCTAAAAAGATCGAAGTTTTGACCCAAAAACAGAAGTCAACGCTTGGCCAAAGTGCCCAAGTCAACGCTGGTCAATGCTGCCCTAATCACAGAAATTTCGGCCCCTTGAAATCAACCTTCCTTCCACACGTGTGAAGAAGAGAGAGAGTCTCCAAGTTGTACGAACCAATCAAGAGAGGAGAGAGAAGATGATGTGATGAGTTGATGATGTCCAAATGAGAGAAGGGTCACTTCTATTTATACACTTCGTTGAAGGTGAGGAGACACATCCATTGGACTTCATGAGCCTACATTTGACTAAAGTTGACCTTGACAATTTGTCCATGAGAAAGAATCAATTCAAAATTACATTTCTGTTTGTCAGAATGAGATGATCTTTATATCAAAATTGTACCTCTCAGAAAGAGGAATCCAATGCAATAATCATCTCCATCATATGACCTTCCCTAAGGTGGAAGTTGGCCCTAGTTTTCAATTTTAACAAGGATAAAGACATGTGGCACTCTCACTCTGCCTTTGTGCATGCTCCTATGTCATCCCTCTCTTGAAGGTTGTTATAACAACAAAAGTGCACATTTCCACACATTACTATGGTATTTTCTTGAGGGACAAGTTGGATATTTCATTAGAGAAAATGCTCAAACATTGCTATCTTTAACATTGTGTTGGCATCTCAAGGTGGTTAATTATATCATCTAGGAGAGCACTCCCATTTTGCATATTTTTCAAGGAGTAACAACCATTATTGGCATCTCCTAGGGCACAACGTCCGCAGCCTACTTTTTATTATTTTTGCTTGGTCAACATGGTCCAATGACCATCTTCTTGCACATCTTTATGTAGAATCTATTGTTGAGATTATTTTACATTATGTTTTGAATAAGGAGCCTCTCGGAGAGAAACCCTTTCCATTTGACTTGATAATATATTATTTTAACGAAAAGTTGTTGTTGGAGGTCACTCTTGAGGAGCATTCCAAAGGAGAAGGGGATAAATGGCATCCTGCATGGGCTTGCATGAGCATGTAGGCTGAGGATGAAGACATGTGGCACTCTCACTTGTGTAGCCTCATTATTCTTATATTTTAGGAGGGCATTTTGTAGGAATTTACAAGGTAAGTTCCTTAGAGAGAACACCAAAGGACACCGCTCACAAACAGATCATAGATCAATACACAAATATTGTTTGGCGTGGTTAAAACCCTCAAAGAGGGAAACCGTCCACGGCCTGAGCCAACGCGGCCACTTTAGGCAATTTATTAATAAAAGAATGAAAATTTACATAAGCTTCTCTCATGAACGGTTACCCTACAAGTGACCCTCCATGCTCTTTAAATAGAGATCATGGACCAATCGGGTGTTAAGCCACAGATCAAGTGTCGGTAAGATCGAGGAGAGAATGAACCGTCGGATCACTACATATCGTGACCGTCAAATTGTAAGTTACAAAAGTACATAGTAAAGAAACACACTTTACCTAACTCTACACTAGACCAAGTTATACTTAACTAATTCCTATCTGTCAGAATATCCTAACATCACCCCTTAAGAACAACTTGGGATAGGATTGAAAGATGTACAAATATGACACAATAGGAGAAGGAAGGAGGCATTAGAGCCTATCACCCCTTAGTGACAACTTCCTGAACTCCAACCATAAATCGAAGTTTAGTAAACTTCGCCTCTGTGAAAGCCTTTGTAAAGATGTATGCAACTTGATCATATGTTGAACAATATTGCACTTCAAGAACATGGTCGTGAATGAGCTTTTTGATGAAGTGCATGTGCAGTTAAATGTGTTTGTTGCGCTGATGTTGGACTGGATCTTTGCATAGTATAATGACACTTTCATTATCACACCAAAGTGTAGTCGGATGCTGCTGCTGAAAGCCAAACTCTGACAAGATCTGATGAAGCCACAGGGCTTCCTTACTAGCTTCTATGGCACCACAACACTCTGCTTCTGCTGAAGAAAGAGAAATGGCAATCTGTTTCTTGCAAGCCCATGTAATAGGTCCTGAACCAAGAGTGAACACATAACCTGCAGTAGACTTCGATCATCAGGGTCACCAGCCCAATCCAAATCAGTGAAACCAACCAATAGAGGAGATGCTTCTGCACTGTAATGAATCCCAAACTAAAATGTACCTCGAACATAACAAAGTATTATTTTAGCTACTTTCCAATGACTTTCATGTGGGTTTTGCATAAACCAAGCAATAATGTCAATAGCAAAGGAAAGGTCAGGACGAGTATGGGTCATATACAAAAGTTTTCCTATAAGTTGACGATATAAGGTAGCATCAACTTCAGGGGAAGTACAAGTGACTGAAAGTTTGGCTCCAGACTGAAAGGGAGAAGGGGCTAGCTTACAGTCTTCCATGTGAAAATGGCATAGAAGATCACATGCATACTTGGACTAGCAAAGGGAAATACATTCCTTGGATTGCAAGACTTGAAGACCAAGAAAATAATGCAAGTGTCCTAAGTCTATCATTTCAAACTTCTTTTTAAGGCCGGACTTCACATAGTTTATAAGGTTGGGATCACTACCAGTAAGGATAAGATCATCAACATAAAGAACAAGAATGATAAGAGACTTGCCCACTTTCTTGGTGTAGATAGTATTGTCAAAATAACACCTAGAAAATCCAGTTTTTAAAAGAAAGCTATCCATTTTGGCATACCAAGCCCGAGGGGCTTGCTTGAGAACATAAAGGGATTTCTTAAGCCGACATACAAGGCTGGAGTCTGTTTTTATAAAGCCAGTAGGTTGTTCCATACAGATTTCTTCATGCAAGTCCCCATGCAAGAAGGCGGATTTAACATCCATCTGATGGACTTCCCATTTGAAAGAGGCAGCAAGGGAAAGAACAAGGCGGATAGAGCTCATTTTGGCTACAGGGGAGAAGGTTTCAGTATAGTCAATGCCTTCAACTTGTGAAAAACCCTTAGGAACAAGACGAGCTTTATGTTTATCAACTTTTCCATTTGGTCCATACTTGGTTCTATAAACCCATTTGCATCTAGCAAGTTTTCATCCCTTTGGAAGGGGAACAAGATCCCATGAATCATTTGCCAATAATGAACGATATTCTTCATTCATAGTTGCGTCCCAATCTGGATGACCTGAAGCTTCTGCAAAGGTGTCAGGATCATAATTAGTTGAAGCTTGAGCTAGTAAAGAAGAGGCTCTATCGAACTAATAACGTGTACGTCGCTGATCTGTAGGATCACCGACAAGAGCACCCGCTTCATCCCGAGTAGCACGGACCCATTTTGGAAGATGAGGAGCTGAAGGAGGATCCTGAGAAGGTGGGCGAGGATTGTCATCCTCGTTGTCATCATCTGAAGAAGAAATATTTTCAGAAGTAAAAGGGATAGAGAGAGGTGGCACATCCATCGAACTAGGCTCGTAGGCTGATATATTTTCAGCAAACATTACATCTCTTCTAATGATAACATTTTTGGACTTAAGTGGAATAAGTCTATATCCTTTGACATCTTCAGAATATCCAACAAAAATATATTTTTCACTCTTAGGTTCTAACGCTTTATGTTTCTCATCTAGAAAATATGGGCCCATGCTTCACTTCCAAAAACACAAAAGTGACTTGCATCTGGTTTAATTGAGCTCCATGTTTCTTCTGGAGTGATATTCTTTAAAACCTTAGTATGAGTGCGATTTATTATGTAATTTGCACATTTACTTGCTTCTGCCCAAAAATTAAGACTAAGTCCTTTAGATTGAAGCATACAATTAGCCATTTCCTTTAAGATGCGATTCTTCCTTTCAGCTACGCCATTTTGTTGTGGAGTATATGGAACAGTATGTTGCATTTGAATTCCATTTTCACTGCAAAAGTTGATGAATTTGTTGTTAACATTTTCTCCGCCATTATCAGATCTTAGCTTAAGAATTTGATGTCCAGATTGTTTTTCAACAAAGGCCTTAAAGGCCAAGAACATGTTAAAAATTTCACTCTTAAGTTTTAAGAAGTATACACAAGTGCGTCTAAAGAAATCATCAATGAAAGTTAAGAAATAATTGTAGCCAGAGAATGAAACAACTGGAAGTGGACCACATAAATCACTATGCACAAGCTGTAAAGGGGTTGAGGAGTGCCAAGAGGCACATTTTTCAAAACTATCCCGATGATGTTTTCCGAGTACACATCCAGAACAAACACCATCTCTGCAAGATACCATTGGAAGCCCTGTCACCATATTTTCTTTACATAGATTCTGAAGGGAGTGTTAGTTTAAGTGACCAAATCACTCATGCCAAAGTTTGCTCACTTCATCATTATGAGCAACAAATACCGAGAGAAGATTTGATGACCCAAAGTTGTTAAACTTATACAACCTTGTACAATCATCAGCAATGCCAGTAGCTAAAATCTGTTTAGGATCTCTTTGGTCCTTAATTACAACATCATGAGATGAAAATTCGACGATTTTACCTTCACCTGAATGAGTTATCTGATATATAGATAGAAGGTTGCAGGATAAGATTGGAACACATAATACATCATTGAATTGACCATTGTCTATATGAACAATTCCAAACCCTACACCACTAAGAGATCTATCATCACCGACATATAAATTTTTGGTGTTACAATCATTTAAAGAAGAAAACATGGCTTTGCTTTTGGCCATGTGATAAGAAGCTCCAGAATCAATGAGCCACTCATGAGAATGAAAAGAAGAAGATACATTTAGTGCATATCCAGACCGAGATGCTTGACAATCACATGCAGAAAGTGCTATTCCTGAAGATGTGGTTGAAGTTCTTGAGTGCTCCAAATGGATGTCATGCTTCTTCATTACTGCTTCCAAAGCTTCCATCTTCTTAAAGCATTTGGATTCTAAGTGGCAATCTCGATTACAAAAGTGGCAATGTCTATCAGTCTTCTTCCCTTTGTTTTTGTTTGCCTTATCATTTTGTTGAAATGATTTTTTATTTTGAGACTGAAATGGCCTAGGACCCTTGTTTGGTTTACGACCATTCTTTTTAGGATACAGCTTCTTAGGATTCTTTGAATTTGGTTGTTGTTGGGCGGCTAAGGCTTTCGTAGAAGAGTTTCCAAGCTTAAGAAGACCAAGATGTAAGAGTTTTTCTTGTTCTCTTACTAAAGAATCATAAAAGGCATCAAAGGAAGGGGACTTGTAGTCTTGTCCTTGAGAAATGAAGGCTTCTCTTGTAGAATGGAAGGTGGAAACAAACACAGGTAGGCTGGTCCCAACTTAGTAAGAATGGAATAGATAAGGTTACCATCTTCTCTCTTAACCTTAACACCTTCCAAGAGAGGTCTAAGGGTCTTGAACTTGGACAAAAAATCTTCAATGGAAGAAAAATTATTGGGGTCCAATGTAAGCAACTCATTTTCGAGTTGATGGGCTCTAAGTTCATTTTTAATTCCAAAAACTTTAGTGATCTGTTTCATTGCTTCATTAAGAGTATCAAGTTCTACGATATGGAATCTAAGGTCTGGAGAAATAGACATCCCTATCAACCCACAAGCTTGATCTTGCCTATTTTCCCATTTGTTTGCCTTATCTTCATCTTTTGGTTTGGTTTCTTGGCTTGAGGCTATTCTATAAAGGTCTTTACTTCTAAGTAAATCGACAATGTAGGACCACCATTGGAAGTAGTTGGTGTTGTCAAGAATAACTTGGCATGGACTTTCCATTTTAACAGAAATTAAAGCTATAGATGTTGAAACTAAGTGTTCCAATGGAAAGATCTCAAAAATTTAGGCTAATTCAAAAAAACGGCTCTGAAAATGGCTTCCGAATGAAGAAGTTATGGCTTTTTGAAGAAAAGTTATTGAAGATGCCGACGAAGTGTGGGAATGTGTGGAAATGAATGATAATGTTATATTTTAAAAAAATCTGCCCCCTTTCCAAACTTAATCTAATTAGTTCAACAAAAAAAAAGACTTGAACTCAAGACCTCTATTCTCATAAAGTAGCTTTGGACCAAGTGAGCTAGATTAAAAGGTTAGTAATTTTTGGAAAAGAGGAAAGGGGTTTTTTTTTTAGTCAATGAAGCTTTGGGGTGCGTGCTTACTTGAGAAAACTCTTTTTTGCCTACAAACAAAAAACACAAAACCCAACATGGACATACAAAAAAAAACAAACCTTACGGCTTGAAGTTAGCTTTAGCCAGAAACTAAATATTTTCCTCGATGTTTCTAATTTTCCGATATCACACTAAGGCGCGGCGGAAAAGAGCATATGCATGAGAAAAATCCTTCCTTTCTGTTTCTGATTTGCCCAAATCGCACAGAATCATAGGGCAAAAAGCATACACAGAAATGAAAGGTATAGATCCGATAATTAAAAAAACAAAGAGCTAAATAAACCGAAATAAACAGAGAGAAAATAACTAAACGCTGCAAATAAACATTGTATACCTCCATATCTTAAAAATAGCATAGCTAGAGCTACCGGAAACCTTTTCGCGTCAAACGAAAGGGATTCCTCACTAGAACAGATGCTCTTAACACAATAGAGCAGTGCTCTCGGCCCGAAAGCAGTCAGTAACAGTAGATCTAGGAAACGATAGTCGGATGCAGTTCTACCGACTTCAAATTTGGATCACCAACAGATGCAACCCTCAAATAGCTCTGATACCATGTAAGAATTTATAGGGTAAGTTCCTCAGATAGAACACCAAAGGACACCGCTCACAAACAGATCACAGATCAATACACCAGTATTCTTGACGTGGTTAAAACCCTCAAAGAGGGAAACAGTCCACGGCCTGAGCCAACGCGGCCACTTCAGGCAATTTATTAATAAAAGAATGAAAATTTACATAAGCTTCTCTCATGAACGGTTACCCTACAAATGACCCTCCATGCTCTTTAAATAGAGATCATGGACCAATCAGGTGTTTAGCCACGGATCAAGTGTTGGTAACACTGAGGAGAGAATGAACCATCAGATCACTACATATCATGAACGTCGGATTGTAAGTTACAAAAGTACATAGTAAAAAAATACACTTTACCAAACTCTACACTAGACCAAGTTATACTTAACTATTTCCTATGTGTCAGAATATCCTAACACATTTTAGTCTTGGGTGGGCCTCTAATGTATTATTTTAATCTTATTTGTGATTTTCTAGTAATTTCTAGGAGAAATAAATGGATCTGGAAACAACAATTACTATTTTATTGTAGAGAAGTTGAAGTGAAATATATATAAGGATCTGCTCACTCTATTTTGAAATATGGCTGGATTAATAAATAAGACCTTTGGAGCCTCCCTGAATATTTATTTGGAGCAATTAATCAAAGTATTAGCTTATGTGTGGTTATCACTTTCCTTCTTGTCTCCTCGATAATTAAGCTTTATGTCGAATTGCCATTCAATCGATGCTAGCGATCATCTCTAGAAAGGAAGCCTCCACATGAGAAGCAATTAATATGAGATTGTAACCATCCTAGTTTCATGTTCTAGCCTTGATATTTCGGGTGATGGGTGTAATTATAGATGAAGTATGCTGCACATTTTGGCTTACTTGTTCTTGTGGGGATTATAGTTGAAACATGTTTGGGTTTGATCACTCCTTAGAGGGAGCTCCATCTTTACTCACAATTCCATGTTTTATACCTTCTCCTTGATCATTTCAATGTTGCACATTATTATTTTATGTTTAAGTTTGCAGTTATGATGGTGCATTTTGTGTAGTGGCCTCCTTTATTTTCATAATCCCTATTTCCATGTTGACTAGTCATGGCACTTTGTAATGGCTTGACAATACATTCTCCACATATTTTGACCCTCATTGCTTGTTATCTCAACCCCGTTGCACTTGTGGACTGGCACTAATCTCAGTCCTCCATCCACTTTATTTTCTTGTAATAAAAAAATTGTTTTACTAAAGCCTCTCTTCATATCGCCTTGAATCTAACTGCATTAAGCTTTAGTAATCCTAACCTCGGGGCACCACCCTTGAAATGGAGAAGAGTCGATATTTAGTGAGAAAATATTTGTGTGGTGACATCGGCATCCCTCTTGAGTTTCCCATTGGCTAGCACCAATATCAGACTTTATATCTCAAGTGCTAGTCAGATCAGCAACACCCTGAATTCATTGAGGACATTTCTTACACTATCGTCCCTGGAAAAAATATAATTCTCTAAAATATAACAGCAATGCTCCTACCATCCATTGTGCAAGATTTCTAGCTTTGGGACAAGAGTCAATACTGCTTTCAGAATTTTTTTACTAGTGGACAACTGCAGACAACTTATGTGAAGGAGAAGGGCAACCTTTTTATGCTTATGAAGAACTAAACTCCAACAATAAATACAAAATGACAATATCATACAGCCTGTCTATCAGTTCTGTTATGGAGCACACAGAAATAATATGGTTTGAAGTTTTGAACTGTTACATCTATTAATCCATGAAGCTGTCCAGGAAAAAATCATTCTTCAATACTGTAAATTGATATGTATAAAATCCTAGATTATCTGTCTGTATTAGGAAAAGGAAATGAACGGTTGGAGAGATATTATTTGCATACAACAATCCAATCTTAAAAGAGAAAAGAAAAGTAACATTAATAATGCACTTTCCATTGAGTTACAAGTTGCTTACATCAACTTTCAAATACCGAACAAACTCGGCTCTGGACTTTTATGAAATATCATATCTCATTTGCAAATGCAAAATACTCCCATTTTACAATTAATTATGAATAAGGGCAGTGCTAGTCAGGTTACACTGTAAATTGGTAAAACATCAACAAACGAGTCTAACAAAATATTCAGATGCTATACCATCCAACTGCATGTGGAGGAAGGAATTCATCACAGTGCAGTGTTGCGGGGGAGCGCCCCCCCCCCCCCGCTCCCACTCCCAATCCACGCTTCGGGCGGGAGCGACTCGGGAGCAAAAATTTTCGCTCCCTGCCTTTTTGGGAGCGTTTTCAGGAGTGTTTTGCCTTTTTTGCATTTTTTTTTTGTAGTAACGTTCAAAATGCAATTTTTTTTTTTAAAACAAACAGTTTTTGAGTGAGGCAGCGTAATGATCAAGTCTAGGCCCTAGTATTGATATGCTATTCATGGTAATGTTAAATTCTTAAAAATGACATTCTCCTTAATTTTCATTTTCATCCTTTTACTTAAATTTTTAACATTACCATGAAATGACTCGGGATGTTTGAGAGTGGTTCCGGCCTCATTGGATTTCATATGGAGAAAGTAGAATTTTAGATTTCATTCAAAATCCAGCAGACTTTATCAGTTTTTCAGGATTTTAGGATTGGGGGTTGCAATGTTTCCATTGGATTTTGTCATGTACTAGGGTATGGAACTCATATTTAATCAAGAGCATCAATCCCTCTATGTACCTTGATGTTAGTGACATTGGTTGTCGAACTCCTCTATCATGACCCTACTAAAAATGTACCCATCACTCAAACAAAATCTTGACTTGACATGCCATGTTTTTTCTATCTTATG
>APFE030299701.1:78916-123725 GCA_000404065.3 Pinus taeda
TTTCATTTCATGTTAGATATTATTTGTTGTAATGGTTACACTTAGCTTACAAGTACAACTTTGGTGATCAATGATGATAAATGTTATATATTGAATTTTGAAAGTTTGAAACTTTAAGATTGATGAATCATGAGACTCAATATGTTGTATGTTACTAACTTGCAGACGTGGTTGATGAAGATTATAACTTCTAGATGATTGTTGTTATATGGTTCAATCTATTTTTTTTATGTTTTTTATATCTAATCCATCATTCTACATGTTTTTGTTGACATATATGTATCAAAAATTAAAAAATATAAAAATATATATATATTTTTAATAATCGCTCCGGGATTCTCTCCCAAACCGTGAGCTTCTGAAAATGGTTGCTCCCACTCCCGTTTTCGCTCCCGCTCCCGCTCCCAAGTAACATTGTCACAGTGAATAAAGTGCTTAAAAACAATTGATGAAGACAGCAATCAAACAAGGCATCCTTCCAAATTCTTTCAAGATTAGTAATGATGAAGACAGCAGTACTCGAACATAAATGGCACTACGTCAACTGGATACAAAAAATACAAAGACATAGAGGAGCGTATGCATGAATGAAAATAAACTCACTTAAGCAGTACTGAAAGACTGTACTTGATTTAAAACAAAACATCAATCCTTTTAACTTTTAAGCAGTTTAATAAAGATAAATACAGTACTAATTGGATATAAAATAGCAACAGATTGACATGGATGAACAAGAAAACGTTTGAATAGAATTGAAAGGCATAGAACAGAAAGAAGCACCTGATAATCATAATCTTACATCAATATCAGTGAATATACATGTAAACCATACTCAATACAGAAAAACAGGTGGCAAATATTTGTATGAAATAGAGTTTAAATAGTAAAATATATCTCACCTTCCCATTTCCTCGGGCTCCAAAACTGATCTGCTTTGGCTCTCCATAATTTACAGGCAAAATATATATCTCATCATCCCTTACATAAGCTATCATGCGACCATCAGGCGACAGCTGGGGCTCAAGAATTGGAGAAGTTGATGTGCTTTCTAACCTCAGAAGTAGTTCTGAACCAGGAACATCTTGGACATATATCTATCCAAATAATATTATGTGTAAGATCGCAACTTGAAGCAACAGTTGTGTGTTTCACTGAAAGATGAAAAAGGATGGAGAGATTGAAGAATTACTGGGAAAAAAGTTTTTACAAATCAGATTAACGAAACATGAAGAAAAATATCAGCCAAAGGCAATGGTTCTCTAAAAACATCCAAGATTATGGTCACAATTGAAATGTGGAAGCGACCAATTCATGAAATAGGTGTATTTTATTGTCATTTTAGATAAAGGTGTATTGATTAATGAATTAGAAAATGCATCTACGAATGAAAACCAAGAAAAATCATACATCCTTGAATATCTTATAAGCAGCCTCCCTCCAACTTGTTCTTTACCCATTTATCACCACTAAAATATATTCCAATAAAGTACATACATACTTTCATATCTTCCAGGCAGCTTGCCTCCAATTCAAACTACTGAAGCATTTATTATTAATCTGTTAGCCCGCACCAAATTTTAAATAAAGAACCCCGGCAACATGCCATTATACTACATGTGCTTCATGACTTTTAAAGAAGTTTGAGGACTATGCACCAGGATGTTTTCTAGCTGCCAATCATCAATGTTATTGACCAACTAGAATACATCATAATAAAAACATATCAAGTAATACATCCTTGGTATGATTAGGGATGGAGTAAGAAGAGATTGACTAAACAAAACATCCATAGTTGACCCAAAAGGACTCTAGGCTTGCTGAAGAAGACTGTAAAACTGTATACACTAAACTCTGGAATCTGCACAAATGTACATGGAACATAAGGTCCTGAGGACAGAATCCTCCTCGTGAGTGCTGTGTGGCCTCCTCTAATGTCATATTAATGTTCTTTGAAGGTGTTACATTTAGGACCTCACAAGTGCCAAGTGGCATCTGTTAATGTTTCATAATATTACATGCCAAGTGATACACTTAGATTTGATCACCTTACTCTCTCTTGTCCCCTAATTGTAGGGATAAGGTGGAATTAGACAGATATCTACTAATACACTTGGAAAAATTGAAAATTGCATAGAATATAATGTATACCATGATGAGGATTGCGGAAATAATGCAAGAATATCAATCATCTCCTCCCTAATTAGAAAGAAATTGTCGCCAGTATCATGATGAGCATCTTTCATAGCCTGGAACATCACCCATGTAGGTTTGGATAAGTTCCATGATTGGTCGGTGGGCCTTGGAGGCTGGATTTTATATATGAGTTGCTTTAGTGCTCCCATTTTGTATAGACATCATTGTACCTAACAGTCCCTTTGACTTACTTTAGTGATCATTTGTCGGACATTAACACAATTATCACCCATGTAGGCTTGGATAAGTTCCCTGATTTGTTGGTAGGCCTTGGAGGATGGGTTTACTTTTTGCTTACTGCATCTTGCTTTTTTATAGGAGCCACTTTTGTGCTTCCGTTTTGTATAGACATCATTGTATCTAAGAGTCCCTTTAACTTATTTTGGTGGTCATTTGTCAAACATTAATACAATTATCTTGTCTTATCTCATCTAAGTCTGATCGATACAAAACAATGCAATGCATTGAGTTATATTTATAATGTACCTAAATTATATTAACTATATTGCATGGTCATGTATTCTTATTTATGATGGCTCCTTCTCAAAGACTATTTTAGGTCTCTGACAAGTGTATCAGAGCAAATAGTTCAGCTGGCATCTGGTCAATTTTCTGTTTGTTGGTGGCACTAAATTTCTTTCACGAAGGGCCAAACCCTTCTTAGGTTGGAAACCACTTTTGAGTTACACATTTAGCATTCTTTATTAACACCAAAATTTGGCTACACAAATGTTGGCAATAAGTTCCAACATATGCTCATGGATATTATATGGAGTGATGTCAACATTACAAAGTTCACCATTCGTCACCAACAATCCATGAACATTATATGGAATGGACTCAATAATACAGAGTTTACCATTCTGTATTGACAGTTTGCGACCTTCACCATATGGTTTCCTTGTTGTATAGCTTTATTCCAACCCACCTTGTTCCAAAGTTGCAATGAAAGAGCTTTGGGGATTACTCAGAGATCAGTATTCCGATTCCAAAACAACACATGTTGCGCTATGTCCAACATATTTCTAGTTCAAGCTTGCAAAGGTCGAATTTTAGAAACTTCTCCCCGTGAATCAAATTTACAAGTATACATTGGAGGTTGCATGTGGGAAGAGGGCAGCTTTCAGATTCCTGATTCCACTATGTTTAACGATTTCTATTTTTAGAAACTTGATATATTTCAGTAGCAAATTGATTGTTTGGGAAACTAAGTATCGAGTTATTCGAATGGGCGCTTTCAGATTTTCAAGGTTTGCAAACTTAAAATTTTCTATTTTTAGAAATTTGATCTTTCCTTCAATCTGAAAGTAGAATTACAGCCCTTGGGGAGATGGGCATGTGGTTGAAATTTGAGGCAAATCAGCAAAGTTCCTATGTTAGAAAAGGTTTGTATTTAGAAATTTGGTCTAAATGGCATGGTGAATACAAGTTTTGTAGTCCCATTGTGGACATTGGCCCATGATTCAAATTTCTGTTGATTCCCAGGCCATGAAAATATTGGTCTATTTTGGGCATTCTATTTTTAGCAGGGTCGTCATATTTTTTGGACCCAGTTAGTGTACAACATCAATGTCGCATTTCAAATTATTCTAAGCAGTACTGTTTTTCAGGGTTCAGATTGATTTTGACATCAGCTATTTTCAGAATTCTGAGGAGCAATATTCTGGTAGGTTCATCCTTCTTCAAGTTTCTTGGTGGCTTATTCTTGGAGAGTGACTTAGACTCCATGACTCCACTCTACTGCTATATAGATAAGGAGACTAATATTCATTGATTCTTGGAGTGCATGAAAATTGGGGTTTCTTGTCGCCTATGTTTGGTGGTGGATTGCTATTTATAGCCAAGGAGAGGAACATCCATCTTTTGAAACTTGACTTTACTGAGTTCTATTAAACACTTTATAATGATAGCCAAGGGGTGGAGCAACATGAGTTGATAAGCTTTATTTATGGAGTTCCCTTGTTTAGACTTGTTATTTTTGTCTTGGAGATGGAGCACATGAGTTAGAGGAGGCTTTTGTGAAATCCCTTTATCTAGCTCATGCTATTTTTCTAGAGTTGTAATGGATGGGTTGAGAAGGTTTATTTTAGGCAAGATATGTTCTACTGTGGATTGATCTCCCTCATTTACTCATGCACCCTAGATGAAGAGGCTTATCTTTGACTTGTGCTATCTTTAGCTCTTATATTCTTGGGGAGGTTGTGCTTATACACTTCCAAGCTTATTCTATAAAGGCTAGAGATGCAGTGAGGAAATGGGTCCCTTCTTGTTCTTGATTTTTGCAATTTCTTGGGTTCTCTGGTCTGCTTATTATGGATTCTTTGGTATTTACAACCCGGCTTCAAATCCTTTAGAGCCATGCTTATCTAACATTTTGATTGATTCAATGAGGGCTAAAGGTTATTTTATGGGAATCTCTCCACCTCTCAATGTCGCATCCATACTTTATCCATTCTAGCATTCCATAACTCCCATCGCAATGCACATGACAACAGGCAATATATTGGTCAGCTTCAATGACTCCTAGGACAACACAGGTCAACTCCCAAGTCCAATGACTCCCAACATGCACTTCTGGTCAAAACATGTAGGTCAACTCCCACAGATCAACACACAAGTCATCTTCAACAACTAAAGGTTGCCTCCACTACTGCAAATACACATATATCTATAAGCATTACCCCGTTCTAGATTTCCCTATATTCATACCTATACCTAATGATATGACTACTACCATTGCCTTGCACATGGGGTTTTCCATGGTTTAAACCATTGCTCCTTAACTTTGCAGCCCACACCCTCTTCCCCTTTCCCTTCTTTTACTACTCCAACAACCATGAACTACTACATTTTCAAGCCCTCCCTTGTGTCTCACTTTTCCCTAGGCCATTCCCTACCTCCTCTTTCCTCACATACATTCCTACCTCCCTTCTCCCATCCCATCTCCCTAATCATATCCCTTATTCTCTCCATACCTTCCTTTCCTCTCCTCCCAACATTGCTTGTGACCCCTCTTCCAATGTACAACAAAAAAAGTTGTGTTGTGAGTGTCCTTAAAACACAACATAGTGAACTATGTAGTCCAACAATCACTAGCAAACTCCCCTTTTCAGCATTAGATATAGATTCACTAAAGGAGCCAAATATGGCTAATTCAAATCAAATAACTGACAACACAATAGGAACTCTCTCAACAAACTTAGAGGACTCTACTCTAGCCATAGTCAATCGTTGGACATTAATACAATTTTCTTATCTTATTTCATCTGTAAGTTCCAGTGGTAGATTCTGTTTGTGGATAGAAATTGATCAAGAGAAAAGCACATATTAGAGTTAATGAACTATAAACCAATGGTCAGATTTAAAACCCCACCAACCGGATTTTTACTTTAAAATCTGAGAACCTCCTTTTCAAACAAACCATGAAGGAGACCAAGATATAGGAAATCCGTCATACACTAAGGGATCCCCTCCACACAAAAATCTTGGATCTCAAAAAGAAGCATGAGGAATTTCTTTCCAAATGGGTTATTTTTACATGAGGCAAAAGCTTGACAACAACTCCTTCATACACCGAGGGATCCCCTCCATACAAAAATCTTGGATCTCAAAAAGAAGCATGAGGAATTTCTCTCCAAATGGGTTATTTTTACATGAGGCAAAAGCTTGACAACAACTCCTCCAATCTTGGGCTCAAGTTGTCATAGGGAAGGCTACCCCCCCCCACCAAAAAAAAAGGGTTGAAGTTGAGGTAGTGATAAAAGAAAAGTTAGAAAACTCGATCAAAAGCATAGTTGACAAATTAGGAACTAAACTTGGAGGTGCAAGGGCTCTCCTTCAACCCCATGTTAGGCAAATACTATATGAGCAAGAAATTCTTTCATTTGAGATACCCCAAATCTTGCCAGCACTAGTCTTGAGAGAGAACAATTCGCTTCTAATTCTACCCTATTTCTCTATTCATGGTCCTCAAGTGATCATACATGAGCCCTTCAAGTAAAGTGGGCATTGTTCTCCCTCCGCCGCGAGATATTATCGGATAAGGACCATATTCAGCGCTCAGTTGAAGCTTAAGAGATCCACAGAATATGTAGTAGCAACAAGATGAGATGTCCCCTTCAAATCCTTAGAAGCCAAAGCGGGTTGAGTCATAACCTATCTAGACAGGAAAACAAAGGGATAGCCATAATAAAATAAATAATAATTAAATAAAAGGGGTAGTAAAAAGTCAATTTAGAAAAATAAAATGACCCATGGTTTTTGCTTACTAGCCATGGTTTTTGGGGGAGGAAAATGTTATTAAAAGGGTGAAGGAGATTGAAGGGCAACATGCGAGCAATTATTGGTGAAATTTGTTAAGAAGCTTGAGTAGCTTGTTGAAGAGGTAGAAACCCTCGTGATTCCTAGTTTCAGTGTTGAGATATACACCCTAACTAGTGGCACTGGTTTCGATGGTTGCAAAGCCACCCTAGCCAATTATTTTGTTTTGCACATTGATTCTACAGGGGTCGATTTTGCAGCATAAGGAGTGGATCGAAATTTAACACCAAGAAGACCGATTCAAGAGGCCAAGTTCTAATAGTCATAGTGCATTACTGATAGCCGAGATTCTGCCTATAAGGAGGTCGATTTACTATCCTTCAGAGACCGAATTGAATCTTGTGAGGATACCAACCTTGAAGTTGAAACGATTGTCTCAAAGGGGCAGAATTATTATCTTTTCAAGAGGTCGAATTTATTGTATTAGCAGGGGCCGAGTTCATTGGTTTGTAGGGACCGGTTTGATTGGCTTGCAAGAGCCCAGTGCATTGTATTTGCTAGGGCCAAGTTAACATCTAAAAAGGTAAATTGATCAATGAAAGAGGATCCAAATACTCAAGTGAGGAAGGCCAGATTTATCTAATGTGAATTGCCTATTATAGAGAGCAAAATAATGGATGTCAAATTATTGATCTGTTGAGTACGAAATCATTGCAGACAAATCCAAGATAATCCAAGAGGTCGAGTTCATCAATTTACAAAGGTAACTTATGGTTCTTTTCAGAGCTGAATTACCAAACTTATTGAGGCCGAATTGTTTGAGAAAATTAGAGGATGAGTTGTTGATCAAGGGAGGTCGAAATAGAAGCCAAATTGCTAATTTTCCAAGGTCGTATTCGCACTAGTAGAAGAGTTGAGTTTTTGGGAATTCTGAGGGCAAACTGCAATGATTGAGGTCGTATTGTCTAGCCAAAATTCTCAGTGGAAGGGTCGAGTTGACACAATATTCTAGGAAAGCATTTCTAAAGTATATCCACCAAGTTCTATCTCAAAATTTAGGTACAATTCGTCCAAAAAAATCCATTAATAAATTAGTACCAGAGCTACAACATTTTTGTTTCTAGGTTGCACATTTTTATTTAACCACTGGTGATTTCTATTGTGTGAAATTATTTAAATTTTATGGGGATTTTCGAATAGAAATTCATGCCATAAATTTCTGAATCAAAACCTCAATATTTTAATAAATTATCAATAAGGGTTATTACAATGGTAATAGAGCTAAGCATTGTTAAAATTGGCAACTAGGGCCAAACTCCATGTGGGTCATCTTATTTATGACAGTTGATATTTTTCTTGGATCCCTCTCATCGAGAGGTGTAGGATTGATCTAAAGATCATCCGATTCTGATAAGTGTTCATGGAGTTATGAATTTATTTGCGTTAGAAGACAATTCATCAAGGTCGGCTAGCAACCAAATAAACCCCACATGTGCTCAACGTTTTAGTATAAATAGAGGTGACCTTCAAGTCATTTCAACACACTTAGGATCTCTTCCTTTCTCTACTTGTCTTTGGGTTTTAGTAGGAGGAGAGATCCTAAGGAATAGTGTTGCCATGATCTAGAGGGCAGAAAGTCGGAACTGCCAGAAAGCCAGCACTGCCGGAAAAGGCGGAACTGCCGGAAAAGCCGGAAATGCTGGAACTGCCAAAAAAGCCAGAAAAGCCAGAAATGCTGAAACTGCCGAAAATGTCGGAAAAGTCGGAATTGTCAAAAAGGCCAGAACTGTCGAGGCTGCCGGAACTGCCGAGAACAACCAGAATAGCCGGAACTGTTGGGAACAGCCGGAACTGCCAGAATTGCAGGGAACTACCAAAACAGATGGAGCATATGTCTTTGAAGGAGAGCAACATGCAAGGGACAGCTAACTAACATTGGGACAGTTGTATGGTACTTAGCAGCAAATACACCAAGCATGCAATGTTACAGCTAGCATGCAAGGGACAACTAGCATGCAACAACAAGCATGCTAAGGACAACAAGCATGCTAGGGACAACAAGCAAGCAAGGGACAACAAGCAAGCAAGGTGCAGCCAACACATAGGTTAGGGATGGCAACATGGTGCAGCAATGGCACATAATGCAGTACAGTGATGGGTACAGTCATGATTAATGAAGCGTGATGAGATGCAGCATAGTGATGATGGGTGCAGCATGGTGCGCGTGGTGAGGTGCAGCATGATGACAAAATGCAGCGCAATGATAGGTGAAGGATCACCCTGGAGAATTAGTTGACGCAGCATGTCTTCAACTGATCTCATGTATCATCTTCTTAGAGATGATCTATGCTCTTATCTAGATAAGTCAAAGTGTTGACTTTTGTTGTAAATGTACTATCTCTCTCTCTCTCTCTCTCTCTCTCTCTCTCTCTCTCTACTGAACTATGGAAGAACATATAAGAAGAATTGATCAAGGGTTTCCCCACATTGGGGTTTGTCCCTGGCTAGTGCCACATCTCGTGTCCTCTTTTCTGGGCTTGTCTTCTGCGATTTATGTTTATGTTCTTTTCCTGAACTGCCAAAAAAGCCGAAAAAGCCAGAAATGCTGAAATTGCCGAAACTGTCGGAAAAGCCGGAACTGTCGAAAAGGCCGGAACTCTCGGGACTGCCAGAACTACCAAGAACAACCGGAACAGCCAGAACTGTCGGGAACAATCGGAACTGCCAGAACTGCCAAAACAGATGGAGCATCTGTCTCCGAAGGAGAGCAGCATGCAAGGGACAACTAACTAACATTGGGACAGTTGTATGGTACTTAGCAGCAAATACACCAAGCATGCAATGTTACAGCTACATGCAAGGGACAACTAGCATGCAACAACAAGCATGCTAGGGACAACAAGCATGCTAGGGACAATAAGCAAGCAAGGGACAACAAGCAAGCAAGGTGTAGCCAACACATAGGTTAGGATGGCAACATGGTGCAGCAATGGCACATAATGCAGTACAGTGATGGGTACAGTCAACTACCGAAAAGGCCGGAACTGTCGAGACTGCCGGAATTGCCGGGAACAACCGGAACAGCCGGGAACAGCCGGAACTGCCAGAACTGCAGGGCACTGCCAAAACAGATGGAGCATCTGTCTCCGAAGGAGAGCAGCATGCAGGGGACAGCTAACTAACATTGGGACAGTTGTATGGTACTTAGCAGCAAATACACCAAGCATGCAATGTTACAGCTAGCATGCAAGGGACAACTAGCATGCAACAACAAGCATGCTAAGGACAACAAGCATGCTAGGGACAACAAGCAAGCAAGGGACAACAAGCAAGCAAGGTGCATCCAACACATAGGTTAGGATGGCAACATGGTGCAGCCAACACATAGGTTAGGATGGCAACATGGTGCAGCAATGGCACATAATGCAGTACAGTGATGGGTACAGTCATGATTAATGAAGCGTGATGAGATGCAACATAGTGATGATGAGTGCAGCGTGGTGAGGTGCAGCATGATGACAAAATGCAGCACAATGATAGGTGGAGTCACCCTGGAGAATTAGTTGACGCAGCATGTCTTCAACTGATCTCATGTATCATCTTCTTAGAGATGATCCATGCTCTTATTTAGATAAGTCAAAATGTTGACTTTTGTTGTAAATGTACTCTCTCTCTCTCTCTCTCTCTCTGCTGAACTATTGAAGAACATATAAGAAGAATTGATCAAGGGTTTCCCCACATTGGGGTTTGTCCCTAGCTAGTGACACATCTCGTGTCCTCTTGTCTTGGCTTGTCTTCTGCAATTTATGTTTATGTTCTATCTGCAGTTTACCTTAATGCTGATGTGATTGCTAATCTGAAAAAGATATGGAGCTAACTGTGAAAATTGAAATAAATTGCTCTGAGCATAGAACATACCTAAAATTAACACTACCAGCCCAAAAGGATTAACAGTTGATGATTCCAAGATATCAAAGGTACATAACTCACAGAAAGAAGAAGAGAGGAATAAGAGGGAAAAAAAAAGATGGGGGATCGTGAGGATCAGCCCTGGGAGAGTTTCAAGCACATATTGAATGATTTAGCCAATGGCAACAAGAGATATCCCAAGAAATAGCCCGAGAACAGCACAAAATGACCCAGGAGGTAGCTAAAGGACAAAGTGAGGTGGCTCAAAAGGTGACAGGAGGACAACATGAGATGGCTTGAGCTCTAAAGGAAGTCACCCAGTTCATGGCCAGCCTTTGAGGAAATCAGTGCAATAATAGAGCAGAAGGATCACACAAAAGTTACAGCCTGCTGCGAGGAGATGATAATCACCATGTTAAAGCTAGTAACTCCACCAATCTGGTTGCCCACCAGTTAAACAAACTTAGTCAATATCACTCATGCCCAAGTTCTTGGAGGAGCTATCAGATAACCAGCGGAGGCGAGACAAAAACTTCTTGGATTACAAAAGGCAGTACTAGGCAATGGGGGCAGAATTCCAGGCCCAAATGTCACTCCAAGATTATTGTACCATCAAGCATAAAAGTAAGTCAAGGGATTATAACAAGTGGTGGATGAATAATGATGTTCCAAAGAAGGAAAGGAAAATAAATATACCAACTTTTAATGGGACTTCTGGAGGTACAGCTAGAGTTTGGGTGCAAAAACTTGATACATATTTTCAGCTCAACCCCATGAGTTAATCATAGGCAATCCAGTATTCCACACTACATTTGGAGGGCGAAGCACATGAATGGTGGTATCACGAGTTGACCACACTAAGGCATGTCAACATCAACTCCTATTTGGAGTTTACAAATAGATTAATCCAAATATTTGATAAGAAAAATCTATCGCTGCATTTCGGAGATTTAGAACAGCTTAAACAGGCAGTAAGCTCGAATAGCTACATCACGACGTTTCAAAGATTAGTAGTGATGGTGACAGACGTATCCTAGGATCAGTTGGTGATGTTATTCTTGGGAAGGTTAAGTGATCCATTACGTGGCTGTCTAAAGGCTTTTAGGCCTAGCACCCTTCAAGATGACTTTGCCAAAACTAGAGATATGGAAGATGCAATTCCTAAGAAGGCATCATCCAGGTTCATTCCCCCACCAAAGAATAAGGAGAAGATGCCATGGCAAGGGAAAAACTGGATGGAAGAAACCAGGGATGAGTTGAGGAGGAAAAAACTTTGTTTCAATTGTAAGGAACCTTGGGTTCCAGGGCACAGGTGCATGGGCAAAGGAAAGGTTCACTATATACAAGTGATGTCAAATAGCGAAGAGGAGGAAAAACTAGTAGCAACTCAAGAAGAGAAGCATAGCAACAACAACAGTGATGAGAAGCCACCGAAAAGGAAATCGTCTGGAGCTACTATAACCAAACTCTCATGTGTACACAGGTATGACAAATTTAGAGTAAGGGGAATCATAAATGGACAACATGTCACGATCTTCATTAAAAGCGGTTCCATCCATAACTTCATCGATGTAGCCCTGGTAGCAAGAAGGCACTTGGATACAAAAAAATTGGAAGGATTTAACATAGAAGTAACAGGAGGTCAAAGCATGGCATGTTTAAGGAAAGTGTCCTAGATGGAATTAAAGATGGGAAACTACACCTTCGTAGATGACTTCTATGTAGTGGAGTTGGTTGACACCAATGTGGTATTGAGGGTGCAATGGCTCATTGGCTCATCACTATAGGGAGGCACTAGAAGGACTATCGTACCATGGAGATGGAATGGGTCACAGCAGAAGGACAAAGATTGCTTCTAAGGGGAATCACCATAGACGCTCTCAATGTGGTCACTGCCAAAAAGATGGAAGTTGTCTTTCGCCATGGAGACATAGCCTGGATCGCACAATGTATGATGATGCAACAAAAGAAACTAGAAGGAGACCGATATTATTCAACAGATATCCAGGCCTTGTTCGATAAACACTAGAGGGTTTTCTAAGCTATCCCTCCTGGCAGACCACCATATAGAGGTTCCAAGCACACTATAGAGTTAGAGGAAACGTCCAAGTTAGCCATCACCACAACATACCAGCATCCCAAAAGATTTAAGGAGGAGATCGAGGGGACCATAAAATAGTTGTTGGATATGAGGCACATAAGGCCCAACAACAATCCAAATGCATCCTTCGTGGTACTAGTCAAGAAGAAGGATGGGGCAATGAGGATGTGCATAGACTACAAAGCTCTCAACAAGAAGACAATTAAGAACAGGCACCCAATACCGTGAATCAATGAGCTTTTGGATGAACTACATGGAGATCTGTACTTCTCAAAGATTGATTTAAGATTGGGTTATCATCAGACCAGGGTTCAAGAGCAAGACATACAAAAGATAGCTTTTAGATGCCACTATGGACATTATGAGTTTTTTGTCGTGCTATCTAGGCCGACAATGTAACGAACAAATATTGTAGCTTGTTTGTACTTAGAATGTAGGATACACAAACGTGTAGTAAATAATATCAATTGATAAGTTTATAGAATGAATGATGTTACATTGCTTTCGTGATGGTTGCCTATATAGACATTGACTAGCCACGAAGGTTAATGGTCATGTCACTTGACCCTTTAACCTTTCATAACTAGTAATTGTTAATAATTAATTTATTAACTAATTAATTATTTTATTATTATTTATTGAATTAATATTTTATGAGTTATTTTGTTCATAACATTGCCACCCTCTTAGAGATGCTTTGACCTCAAAGCATGATGAAAACAATTCTCTTGTTGTTATGTACGACACTTTGGCATGTGTAATCCGCCAGTAGTACTATCTTGGAATTGGGGATTTTCCATTTCCCCTTTGGATTTTTTATTTTATTATATATAAAGTAACTTTATAAAAAAAAAAATTATAGAGTAAATTTAAAATGAAATAAAGTTACCTTAACAATTTTCATAAGTACTTCATATAGTAATATATATATATATATATATATATAAAGTAACTTTTTAAAAAATTAGTATAAAGTAATTTAAAATGAAATACCTTAACAATAACTTTTTAAAAAATTATTATAAAGTAATTTAAAATGAAATACCTTAACAATTTTCATAAAGTAACTTCATAATTTATTAGAACTCTTTTATATTATGTATATTTATGAATAGTGACCCTACTGATTTGTTGGTCGTGTCGGCACAGCGCTTCCACTTGTACGGTCATGTCCGTGCAGCAAAATTGAATGTGGTCACAGTGGGGTTGGGATGCCTCCTCGCCCACTTCAAAATCGAAAAGCATGATGAACTAATATTATTCCTAATATTGCTATAACCTATTCCAAGAACTCTTTTGGTGTCTTCCACACACTCATTGAGTGAGATTACAAGTGAATGAATGAGTTTATCATTATTTATATGATGTTTTGAAATACTCATGGTCGACAATGATCGACGGCAGGTTCTATTATGACAGGTTATTGTGTAATCGAATAATTCGCCTTTCTCCATTATCACAGTCCATATCTCAAGGCGAAGATCGTTGTTTCTACCTTGCATTATTCGGTGATCCTCGGCTCTTCTTATCAGATAAGGAATGGTGTTTTCCACTGTCCCAAACAGTAGACGCTTACCTCAAAGCCTGCATTTTGTAAACCTTCTATTAGCTCTAGAGTAGATACGGTCAACAACTTGGAGGACGCAAATGTCACCGATACAGACACTGAAGATATGATGTTGAGAATTTGTTTAATATTGGCGTCAAAAGCGACGTTGTCTATAGTATCTTCTGCGTTGTAATGGAGAATGCCCTTCAGCTTCGTTTGGCTCAAACACAAATCATATAAAATATCTTTGGAATCAACTTGGGTCTCCCTTGCCAGTGTAAAATCATTAATGCCCTTCATTACCATTTCATGTCTAGAAACACAAATGATTTCAACAAGAGAAGCTTCATCAGCCTTTGAACATCTATAGAATTATTCAAAAGAGCAGATGTCGTAGGCTTCAGTAGTTGCACTATATCTTGCTGATCATTCAGTTTTGTAAGTAGCCTTGGTAACTAGTAGAAAAGGTCCCTTCAACCATCAACACCAAGTTTTGCATCAAATACCGCCAAAATTATGCATGGAACCATTTTATCAAGTTGAACAACTATAACCCATGAATCCAATGTCTTAATAGTTCTTTCCTACATCTATCTCTTGTTGTCAACGAGACATTTAAGAATGTCTGAAAGAATACCCATGTTGCTCTTGTTCACAGCAAGGCCCATTGCAGATGTAACATTTCCAATAGTAGTTAAAGTTGTAGTGACCAAATTTTTGTTTGTGTCAAATAAGCGAGCTCTCAATTCTCCAAATAGATTTGATGTTCCTGTAGGTTGAATGCGTTTATTTGCTTCTTCAAAAAATTTCTTAACAGACTATATTGATTCAAGCCAGACCTTCCAATCACAATTGCCTAAACTTTTTATTAAATTTGGCATAACCTTTCCACTTATATCTTCACGTGGCAAACAATCAGAACCAAATCCACTTAAAACTGAAGCAGAATCTAAATATTTTATGGTCTTCTTAGGGGCTGCCACTGAACCCTCAAACGGATTTTTCTGATACTCTGCATCAAGGGTACTTAGGAGTGTTAACTTTACATCTACCAGAAATCCCTTAAAAACTAGAATCTGTGGTTGCAAATCACTTAGTTTAGTTGAACCATTTGTTGTATTTGCCATGAATGTGTGACCCTTGTTGCGCTTGTATCATCAAGGTCTTGAGGTAATGAAATTCAGAATTACAAGTCTTCATCCAATTTAATGGTTGACATGAATTTCTTGGAGGGTGAAACTTTGTAATTGCACTTGTAAAATTCATGGCTTGCAGAGGTCTTTTTCGTGGAATTGGAAACATTGACCTTCTTACTGAAGGCAGCCTTGTTGGTTGTTGTTGAAAAGAATCCCCATAGTTATCTTCATCATAATCCAGGCCATCTCCTTCTTTAAGATCATCTTCATTATATCTGTTATTGACATAACCTTTTCGTGATCATTTACAAAATGTAGTGATTCTTCATCAATAACTTTTGTAGATTCATTTTCTTCCTCCCTATTTTCATCTTTAGTTTTCATATACCCACTTTGATTATCAGCCTCATTTACGTCACCCTGAGGAGTTCCCAATTCAACATGTTTAACATCTTCTTCCTGGTTAGAACATTCTTTATTGTTAGTCTCTTTCATGTCAATATCCTCTTCCATTGTCAGTGTTGAATATGTTTCAAAAACCTTTATTGATTTTGCAAGTATTTCTCTCATTTCCAATAATAATTCTCGCCTAGTTTTACGGTCATAATCTTGGGAATATGCTCCCATGATTTTCGGACCTAAGGCTTAACGGATAGACTATGCAGTGATTAATGTCCAGAGAGTCGAATGGCTCTGATAGCACTGTAACAAACAAACACCATAGTTGTTTGTACTTAAAATGTTAAATACACAATTGTATTGTAAATAGTATATATATTGATAAGATGAATAGAATGAATATGATTGATGTTACATTGCCTTCATGACGATTGCCTATATAGGCATTGATTGACCACGGAGGTGAATTGGTCATGTCATGTGGTCCTTTAACCTTTCATAACTAATAATTGTTAATAATTAATTTATTTTTTTTTTAATTAATATTTTATGAATTATTTTGTTCATAATAATTAAATAAATAGAAATAAAATAATTAATTAGTTATTTATTATTAATTAATATTTTATGAATTATTTTGTTCATAACAGAGGAATGCGCCAACCACCTTCCAGTCATGTATGAATCATATTCTCAGGAGGCAGCTACAAAAGATTTTGTTACTCTTCTTTGATGATCTTATTTAAAGCAAAACTTGGGAGGAGCACTTGAGGCACTTAGGCGAGGTATTGAGCATATTGGACAAGCAATCACTTTTTTCTAAGGAGTCCAAATGCGATTTTGGAATGACGAACATTCTATACCTTGCACATCATCAATGCAAGTGTACAAGTCCACCAGGAGAAGATTCAGGCTATCATTAAATGGCCGACACCCAAGAACCTCACGAAATTGAGGCGATTCATGGGGATATGCAAATATTATCGACGATTTCTTTAGGACTACTCTCAAAAGGTGGCACCCCTAACATATTTGACAAAGAAGGGAGCTTTCAGATAGACAGAGGAGGCACAACGCACTTTTGAGAGGTGCAAGCAAGTAATGAGTTCTTGTCCCATTCTTGCACTTCTAGATTTTTCACGGCCTTTTGTTCCATTGGGGGAAGGCATAGGAGCAGAATTGATGCAAGATGGGCATCCAATCACTTTTGAGAGCCAGAAGTTAAGGAAGCCAAAGAGGCTTTATTCTATATATGACAAGGAGATGTTGGCCATACTGCATGCACTCACCAAATTTAGGCAAAACTTGGTGGGAGGAAAATTCATGGTCAAAACAAACCATCGCAGCCTAAGATACTTTCTGGAGCAAAATGATCTCAATGAGAGGAAGCAGAACTGGGTTAGCATAATTCAAGCCTATGATTTCAACATCGAGTATGTGAAGGGGAAGAAGAATGTGATGGTCAATGCTCACTCTAGGATGCCATCAGCGTGCTCTCTCATGGAAATCAACAATGATTTGAGGGCACTTCTACTCGTGGAATACTCAAAAAACAAGTTTGCATGTGAGTTGGTTGATGGAATAATTCAGGACGACAAATATAGGGTTGTCAATGACATTATTTATCACAAGGGAGGAATAATCCTAGTCCCTGAATCACAACCCAAAGAGAAGATCATGAGGGCCATGCATAACTCACCTCTAACCAAATACCAAGGGTTTTTCAAAACATATAGGCAGGCGCAAGAGAGATTTGCACGAAAGACCTCAAAGGGGATGTTTGGAGACATATAGCTAAGTGTGACATTTATCAACAAAACAACGCAGAATAGACCCATCCAGCAGGACTACTACAACCTCTACTAATTCTAGATCAAAAATGGGAAAGCATCTCTATGGATGTTATCACATGGTTTCCAAAGGTGCAAGGGAAAGATTGCATCTTCCTGGTGACGGGAAAATTTGTCCATTTCATGGCCATATCTTCCAATTATCAGCAGCACATGTGGCAAAGACATTCTTCAGGAGGTCTTCAGATTGCATGGGATTCCCAAGCACATTGTCAATGACAAAGATAGCAGATTTCTTAGTGCATTTTAGCAGGAGCTCTTTAGATTGGTTCGCACAGTGTTAACCCTGAGCACCAGTTATCACCCGCAAACGGATGGTAAGACAGAAATTGTTAACAAGTGGGTGGAAAGATATTTAAGGAATCATGTGACAGGGTAGCAAAAGACTTAGATCAGGTGGTTGAACTTGGGGAATATTGTTATAACACCACCTACTATATGTCTATCGGGATGACTCCATCCAAGGCATTGTATGGATACGATGCTCTTACATTCTTAGAGATGGCTTTAAGAGATAGCAAGGCACCCATGGCCAAGGATTGGTTGCAAGAGAATCAAGATCTTCTTAGACTCCTCAAGGAGAACCTACAGGTGGCCCAAAATCAGCAAAAGATGTACGCATATTGCCATAGGGTGGAGCATAGTTCCGAGAAATTGAAGCCACGGTTCTATGGACCCTGCAAGGTGATTAGGAAGCTCAAGGAGGTTGCTTATGAGTTAGAATTGCCAGAAGACAACGAGATCCACAATGTTTTCCATGTATCTTGCCTTCAAAAGTTACTTGGAATGCAAGTCAACACCACAACAGAGTTTCCACCACTAGGCAAGGAAGGACAATTAGTCATCATTCCATAAGCAGTGATGGGCACAAGAGAGTAGAAGTTAAGGAGTAGAGTCATCCAAGAATATTTAATTCGATGGAAACCTAATAGAAGATGCTACATGGGAAGGAGAACATGTGTTGCAGTTAGCTGAGAACAAGCAAATTCGGGAAGGGAGGACTGTGATGTCCCCTTTTGATCCTATGATGCAAAAGGAGGTTGAGTCATAGCCTATCTAGACAACAAAACAAAGTGGTCACCATAATAATAATTAAATAAAAGGGGCAGTAAAAAGTCATTTTAGAAAAATAAAGTGACCCATGGTTTTCAGAGGAGGAAAGTATTATTAAAAGGGAGATGGGGATTGAAGGTGGACATATAAGAGATTACTGGTGAAATTTGTTAAGGAGCTTGAGTAGCTTGCTAAAAAGGTAGAAAACCTTATGATTTCCAGTATCAATGTTGAGATATATACCCTAGGTGGAGGCATTGGTTTCGATGGTTGTAAAGCCACCCTAGCCAATTATTTTGTTTTGCACATTGATTCTACAAGGGTTGAGTTCACAACATCAAGAATAGATCAAAATTTAACACCAAGAAGATAATCTAGGTGGTCAAGTTCTACCAGTCATAGTGCATTCCTAAGGGCCGAGATTTTTCCCATAAGGGAGGTCGATTTACTATCTTTTAGAGGCCGAATTGAATCTTGTGAGGAGGTCAATTTTGAAGCTAAAATGATTATCTCAAAGGGGCCAAATTATTATTTTGTCAGAAGGCCAAATTTATTGCATTGGTAGGTGCCGAGTTCATTGGGTTGCAGGGGCCGAGTTGATTGGCTTACATGGGTCGAGTGCATTGTATTTGTTGGGGCCAAGTTAACATCTCCAGAGGTAAATTGATTAGTGGAAGAGGGTTGAAATACTTGAGTGAGGAAAACCAGATTTATCTAGTGTGAATTGCCTATTCCAAAGAGCAAAATAAGGGAGGTCAAATTATTGAGTTCGTTGAGTACAAGATCATTGCACTAGACCGAGTTCGTATAGATAGGTTTGTGATAATCCAAGAGGCCGAGTTCATCAATTTACAGAGGCAAATTATTGTTCTTTTCAAAGGCCGAATTACCAAACTTATTGAGGCCAAATTGTTTGAGCAAATTAGTGGACGAGTTGTTGATCAAGGGAGGTCAAATTAGAGGCCAAATTGATAATCTTCTAGGGTTGTATTTGAACCAATAGAGGAGTTGAGTTTCTGGGAATTCTGAGGCTAAATTGCATTAATTAAGAGGGTCGCAATGTCTAGCCAAAACTCTCAGTGGATGGGTAGAGCTTACACAATATTTTGGGCAAGCATTTTTGAAGTATATCCACCTGGTACTATCTCAAAAATTGATGTAAAATTCCTCCAAAGAATTCCATTAATAAATTAGTGCCAAAGTTGTAGCATTTTCATTTCTTGGTTGCACATTTTTATTTAATTGTTGGTGATTTCTATTGTGTGAAATTCTATAGATTTTATGGAGTTTTTGGAATAGAAATTCATGAGAGACAGTATATTTCCACAGTTATTCATATTGAGAGAAATTTTCGGATGAAATTGTGTGGAGGATTTTTACATCCTGTCAACATTTCGGCTAGACACTCCACCCATCGCCAGGTACCTGAGAATTGTATGATCACAAAGGAGCACTCTTTTGTGATCATATAATTCTTAGGCCCCTGACGATTGGAGGAGTGTCCACCCGAAACGTTGACAGGATGTAAAAATACTCCACACAGTTTCATCCGAAAATTTCTCTCAATAGAGATTCATGCCATAAATTTCTGAATCAAAACCCCGATATTTTAATAAATTATCAATAAGGGTTATTACAAAAGATAAGCACAAAATCGGTAGTCAATAAGCATCTAAGGGCAATCATTCAAGACCCCCCTCCTCCAAGATGGACCCACCTTGGATTCCCTAAATAATGAGTCTTTAGGGGTGGGCAAGGGCTTGAATGTTGAAAGTATATCATGTCATTCTCGTCAAGCACAACATTCTTCAACACACTTAGATCTTTGAACATTTTCTTCTTGACTAAGACCCATGCAAGCCCCATCAAGATTATCGTATAATATCCAGGGTATCATTGCTTATCAATCTATAAACAAGAGACATTGAAGATCATTGGGAATTCGATTTTTGGAGGTATAGCTTCTTTTTACTAGGATTCCCTTCATAGCAAAGTCATTGTGGTCACATCAAATGAGTTTGCCATATTTATGTGTTTTGGGGTTAGTGAAGCATCCCGCATCCCTTGAGACCTTTATTTTGCAATTTCTTACTTTCCATTAACCTCTTCAAATTTTGCCCTTTATAGAGACTCGGAAAAAAGACCATACCAAGACTAGTATGTTGAGGTCATTTTTATAGGGCAATTCAACACCCATACTAGGACCCATCAAATCACCCTTGAAGCTAGGTTAGAGGATGAAATTTTCCTCTAGGTGATTAACCCAACCTCAATTGGATTATGCAAATTATAAGATGATGCCAGCAGCCATATGACCCCTCTCAACTTATCGCAAATGCCTCTTTCACCTCGGCGAGTCCCATGACTTGTCGAATCCTAGCCAATGAGTATATGCTTTAGTATATCAACAGAATCTCCATTACCGAAATACCTACAACCAACCACGTTCTCTACTCCTTTTCCCTCTGTGCTAACCCTACCCTCCCCTCCCTTGCATTCCCTTGCCCCAAGTTCCCCCCAAACCACCATATTCTTTAAAGATGGGGACTAGGATATCTACATTGGATGCCTCCCCAAGATTCTCCTACCCCTATCTAATTCCAAGTCACTCAATTTAGCCTCCTCCTAAGTAAGATTATCTTCCCTCTATAATTCAAGAAGCTACCCTTAACTCTCACCCTCACACATCCAACACCCCCCCAACCCCCAATTCCAATGCGATGAATAAGTGATGTCACGACAAATACAAAACCTTTCATAAATTCCTTCACTTCAACGTCCACAACCCTACTTCATACATGCCAATATCACAATCTTATCAGTCCTTCCTTTGTGATAAGAAACACCTCTTCATAGTACAAAAGAGATGTGCAGATTACACACCTCACTTTCCCACTCCCCCAAAACCTATTGGAGCATCATTTTCTCCAAACACTCTAACTTACCTACCAACCTCAACACTCAATCCATGTTCACCCACATTATCGCCTTTTACAACATTGCTAGAAACACCATGTCTTGATCAACTCCTCCCCATCCACTTCCCATATGTTTTACTACATGCATATCAAGGATTCAATGTGGGAGTTAAACAATAGCAAGATAACGGATTGAGAAGGATTCTAAGAAAGCTATCAATCCATTGTTGTTCTCTTAAGATTCCCACCAACTTGGTCAAATTATCCTATTCACACAAGTCATAAATAGAGCTCTAGTGCATATCCAAATAACTACAAGACAATCATAGTGGGACATGTTACCCCTTATACTAGCAGGTGTACCTATACATTCATTGCAGCATTTTTGCACCAATATAAGCCCAAGGTCACAAGTTAAAGCCATGTAACAACCATTTGAGGCCTTGTATCTGGTATCCTAGACCTTGTTAGTCGAACCATAGCTAGCGTCTTTGAGTTCATCTTTGTTCCTTTTGTCCTAGATAGGATTGAAGGACCTTTGATGGGATTATATGAGGATGCATGGTTCTAGAGGAGCCTTCACTTTATCAAGGTGATAACCAATGTTGGGATCAATTCAACACATGTTGGGTTCACCTATGTCTTTCCACATGGTTATGGGTCTATTGAGTTTGTGGGTGGCCATTGCTTTGGTGCAATATCCCTTAGATGTTTTTTAGACATGGCAGTGTCACAGTGAACGAATTTTCGTGCTTCCTAAGGAAATTCATGTTTCCCAAAGCAAAGTGATCCCAAAGGTCAACAAGTCAATAGAGTCTCAAATTGCATATCTTGGTGAGAGGATGACATGCCATGTGAAATTTTCCCATTTAGTGAAGGCATCAAGATATAACTGGTCAAAGCTAGTCAAACAGTTGTTGCAGGTTTTCTGGGGTAAAACAGGTGGAGCATTAAGGTGTTTTGGACATGCACTGTGTCCAAAGTGGTCTTCCTCATGTGAGGAACAAGACCCATGTCTTGGTTTTTGCACTTCCACAAGGGCGTTAGAGATCCTTGGTTTGACCATGATTATAGGGGTTTGACCAAGGTGATTTGGCAAAGATGTTGACATGTGGAGATGACAGAGAAGATGGCAAGGCATGACATCGTAAATAGTAGCAAAAAAGAGTGGAACATTTCGTGAACTAAGCTAGGCATTGGAGGACAAGGGAGGTGGTGGAAAGTTCAACTTACTATGCATGGAAAAGTCAAGTCAAGCAAAAAGATAACTATTAGAAAGTCGAGCTAGGCATTGGAGATGTCTTGGACTAGGGAGATAAGTATAAGGACCAAATATAATTGTTGCAAAGTCAAGTGATTAGTCTTCTTCAACAAGTTTGAGTGACAAGGTGATCAAGTATATTCCCAAGCATAAGTCAAACTTCAAGGAGGAACATTGGAGGCTTCAAGAGTAACGTTGGGGCATGTATGGTTATTATTCTACATCATTTGACCTTCTGGACCCTTTGCTAATGAAAAATTGGACTTCTTTGGAAACTGTGAGGCAATTCAACCCGCCTTAGTGAGAAAACGCATGTAATAAAGTATTTTTTTCTATTGATTTGACTTAGTCTCCAAAATTATGGGGATGAAAAGTCAAGATATTATTATCTGAATGGAAAAAGGAAGCTAACCATTAGTAATAAGAACTATAAATTGCTAGCTCTTCCTCCCATTTTAGGTTGTTTACTGTGAGATCATTTGATGTCATAATACAAAGAAACCATTTGGCAAAGAACATTTTATATGTTGAGTTGATTCTTCTATTATTTTCCTTCTTATTTTTTGTCTCTATAGTCTATCATTGTTCTTATACATGGTTATTTTGCAGGTATACTTCTTCTATACAAGGTCAAGATAGAGATCCATTGAGGGACATACGGTCACATGGAAAAGGAGATCAAGGCCCAAGCCTTCGCCTCACCCTTAGTTGTTGAAAATACATTTTTGCATGTGTTGGACAAATCCTCTAGGGGGAATCTCCATCAAAAATTGTGGGCTATCAGCACTATTGTTGCTACTTTGAACGGGGCATCTCGAATGAGAAGGTCCTTCTAATGAGTCAGATCTTCCTCCAGCTAATCCAAGGCAGTGTGTGGATCCAAGGCAGTGTGTGGGATAGTTTCACCCCAAATCCTCATTCCTCTCTAGCCTCAAAAGTGAAAATTGGCAAAGGAAGGGTTGTGATCACAGCTCCACAATTTGCTAAGGTTAAAAGGCAAAGGTAAAGCCTCACTCTTCAACCATCTCTTATTTAAATTTAAAATTCAAAAAATTCTCATTTTTTTTTGCTACTCGCTTGTTGCAATTTCTATTATCATACATAACTAGTAATCCCTGGAGGAAAAGAGCTTAAACTTTTATCATAGCCAAAAAATTTATATATTTGTCCCTTGAGTTTGTTTTGTCATATTTTTGTGAATATATCTAGTTTATGTGTGCAGATATACACAAAAACAAAGCCATAGCAGAGCTTCTAACTGCATATTTTCACTAAACAGAGCTTTATACAACAAGTACCTACTTTTATTTTGCCTTTTATTAGCCCAGATTTGTTTTTAGTATATATCTCAAATCTGTAGCTTGGATTTGTTTATTTCAGCCTCTTAAAAGTTCAGTTATCAGTTGAAATTAATTTATGTGCTATGCACCCAGGGGGTTTTTGACTCCAAAACCTCATAAAATGAATTTCGCACTTGTTGGATATTCATTGTATTGTGGGTCTAAAGGCTTAGAAGTGGTCAAAATATGCCATTCTTCTAACTTTTAACCTCCCCACCACTAGATCCAAGATCTAAAACTGTCTAGGCACTTTTGGGTTAATTCTCAAGGGGTTAGCTTACTGATTTCTGTATTTTCTACAGAAATCACAGGAAACTACAGACCTGTAAAAAAAGGCAGCAAGTTGTTTTACACATCAGCCCCCCTAACTGAGCATTTGTTCATTGAAATAATTACATATTCAGTTCGGATTCCATGTACATCAATTAGACTATTTACTTGCTATATTACTAGTATTTGGTGCAATTCTTGCTGCTTAAGTGCCTTTTACATAGATTTTTACAGTGGAACAATAGAACAACAGTGAGAACTCCTTGACTTTAGCCATTTGAGCCCATTATAAGATGTTGGTCTTGTAGGGGTTGGATGGAGTCATCCATGGAAGCCTCCCATAGCCCTTTTTGGTAGGAGTTGGGCTTAAAGAGTGGGGACATAAACTGAGGTGACAATGGGCCTTTATCCTGTGTGTGCTGGCCAAGCAAGATTGAAAGGGTCTTTAAGAATCCACGCTAACAAGAGCAGTAACTGAACACATATTCTCAAAGTTCTATGCCACTTCCCTTCATTTGCAACTGTCTAAGGAGCTCGAGAGGAGAGACCTTCAAGGCAGGGGTATAAAGATTTCAAACCAGAGTAATAGAGGATGGATTTTATCCTCACCCTAAGAGCCATTATTGAGAAGCTGGGGCACGTCCCTTCAAAAGTCTAATGCTGCTTTGTAGACTTTCGAAAAGCCTATGACTTAGACTTGTGGAAGACCATGTTCCAACAGCTCAAAGACATTAGTATATCAATGATTTTGATAGATGTTATTATGCAACTCTATCCAGTTGTCATTGGTCACCTCCATATAGCATATGAATAATTAGACTTCATCAAGAGCACCATTGAGGTGAAGTAGGGGTGCCCCACCTCACCCACCTTATTCAAGATCTACATAGATTAGCTAGAGTCGGTCTTCGACAAGCCTATCTAGGAAAAAGATGGTTGTCTTCTCCCCCATGTCCTAATCTCCTACGGTGTTATCCTTTATGCCTCCTCACATGAGGGTCTATAGAGACACAAGATACTCTTGCAATGTTTTGCAACCATGAGGAGTTGCCAACCAACCATGGTGAAACAAAGGTGACAATCTCCAATTGCTTGAAGAACACGTTTTCTAGTTCCACTTTTATTTCGGGAGGGAGGAGGTTGAGATCATTTCCACATACACCTATCTAGGGGGTTCAATTTTTAGGACCTAGGTTCGAGTTGAGGTAGGCCACTAATCCTAGTTGAATAAGGGTTATGGCTCCCTCACTCTTATAGGGAGGTAGTGCTCTTAACATTATTTCAAGGCACCTTGTCCAAATTGGACCTCATGGACTCCATCATTAGACCCACCTCACCCACCTTATTCAAGATCTACATAAATGAGCTAGAGTCACTCTTAGACAAGCCTATCTAGCCAAGGGATGGTTGTCTCCTCCACCATGTCCTAATCTCCCTACTCCTTTTTGTTAATGTTGTTATCCTTTATGCCTCAACACATGAGGATCTATAGAGACAACTAAATACTCTTGCAATGTTTTGTGACCATGGTTGAGGAGTTTCCAATCAACCATGGTGAAACAAAGGTGACAATCTCCAATTTCTTGAAGAACAGGGTTTCTAGTTTCCACTTTTACTTCAGGAGGAAGGTTGAGATCAAATCCGTATACACCTATCTAGAGGATTCAATTTTTAGGACCTAGGTTTGAGTTGAGGTAGGCCACTAATCCTGGTTGAATAAGGGTTATGGCACCCTCGCTCTTATAGGGAGTTAGTGCTTTTAACATTATTTCAATGCATCTTGTCCAAATTGGACCTCATGGACTCCATCATTAGACCCACAATCTCATGCAATTCCAAAGTATGGGGAGCCATCTTGCTCGAGTCATATTAGGCCTACACCAAGAGAGTTTAACCTCTTTCTCCACTACATCATCAAATACAAGAGGACAGCTACCCAACCCACTGTTCAATTAAAGATCACAACAAACCTCTTCAAGATCGAGACTATCTTTAAGCTGGAAAATTTGTTGCATCTTCTTTGGAGGTTTACCAACTCAACAGTCGATAGGGACCAATACCTTGCTTACTGATCTTCAAAGGCTAATTCTTGGCTACACCCAACTTCAAACCCTTTAGGGCCATGTTTATCTAACATTTTTGATTGATTCAACGAAAGCTAAAGATTGTTGTATGGGAACCTCTCAGTGTCTCATCCATCCTTTATCCATTTCTAAACTTCAATGGACTCCCAGCACAATGCACATGTAAACAAACAATGCATAGGTCGACTTCAATGACTCCCAACAAAACACACAGGTCAACTCCCAGCTCCAACGACTCCTAATAAGCACTTATGGTCAACTCCAACACTTTAGGATGTAGGTGCACAAACTTTGGGTCAACTCCAACACTTTAACATGTAGGGTGACTCCCACAATTTAACACACAAGTCATCTCCAACAACTAAAGGTCGCCTCAACCAATGCAAATAGATATATATCTATACCTATGTTCATGCATATACCCAAGGGTGCAATTGCCACTATTACCTTGCACGTGGGGCTTTCCATGGCTTAAAGCTCCATTCCCTTTGCAGTCCCCACCCTCATCTTCCTCTTTCCCTTCCTTGACTACTCTAACACCTATGAATTGTTACATTCCCAAGCCCTCTCTTGTGTCTCACTTTCTACTATACCCTCCCCTACCTCCTCTTTCCTCACACACATCCCTATCTCCCTTCTCCCATACCATCCCCCTAATCCTATCCCCTATTCTCTCCATAACTTCCCCTCCTCTCTTCCAAATATTGCTTGCAACACCTCCTCCAATGTACAAAACAAAAAATTGTGTTGCAAGCATCGTTAAAACACAACACATCAAAATATGTAGGCCAACAATCACTAGAAAACTCTCACTTTTCAACTTCAAATATAGATTCACTAAAGGAGCCAAAGATGGCTAATTCAAATCAATTAACTAAGAACACAATAAGGACTCTCTCAATAGACATAGAGAAGTCTACTCTAGCTCTGGTCATTCAATGGAGATTAATACAATTATCTTATCTTAACTAAGTTGCAAGTTTCAGCAATAGATTTAGTTTATGGATAGAATTTGGTCAAGAGAAAAGGACATATTGGAGTTGATGAACAATAAACTAAAGGTATAGATTCAAAACTTCACCCAGCAAGTTTTGACTTTAGAAATGGAGAACCTCCTTTTGAAACAAGTCAAGAATGAGAGCAAGATACAGGAAACCTAGGGATTTCCTCCATGCAAAGATCAAGGACCTGTTGGAAATAATACTGAGAGGGGGGGTGAATCAGTGTTAGCAAATCAATAACTTTTTCATTTCCATAATCAGATTCATATACGCTACTTCAATTAAGGGAACCCACGTGTACATGCAACTGTGTTTAATGCAACTAGCGTATATCCAGTAAACTTATGATTCAGTTAATCCATTATATGTTGATCTTTAATCAGTGCATCATAACTTCATGAACCATATAAATAGTAAACAAGTGCAGTAAAACGGAACAAATCATCACACATAAGAAACACACATGAACACCATGATATAAGGTGGAAACCCAATGTGGGTGAAAACCAACAGCTGCAATCGTCTCTATCTTCCTTTTAATAAGAAACTTCTTTTTACAATTTTGTACTGGCGCAGACTCATACCAGTACGCAAGCACCCACCTGCAGAAGGCTACAACCTTCTCTCGTTCTCCAGCTACTACTGGAAGGGAGCTACAACCCCCTAGCTCTTGTACTAGCTGATGTACTAGTACGTAGGTGCTGACCTACAGAAGGCTAGAACCTTCTCTTTTCTTCCAGGGACCACGTTTCATAAATTTTCAGACTGGATCCATCAATACAAAACAATCACTACTGCAATATAACCATCAACTCTGAATCACCCTACAACTGAATCACTGAAACCCTGTCATCAAAACACAATCACCATAACACGGAGCAGAGCACAGAACTCTACAACAACCACTAGAACCAACAGCAACCTCAAATATCGAATCTCATAAAGTATACGCTACTTGACTGTGTTGGACCAACGTGTATACGCTCTTTCACCTAAGGGAACCCGCGTACAGATCTGAAAATAATTACTTATACCTTCGCTGCAATTTTCAACTTCAAATATACCCAGAACATAAGATATAAAGGATAAGACATGCGTTAGTATTCAGATCTATTCATGATCATACCATATAATGATAATGCATCTTAGTCTTCATGATCTCGATCCATCAACCTTCATCAACCGCATAGGTGCACCTTTGGTTCAAATCAAGCAAAGCATCACAAACCCATAACCAGCATACTAGATCTCACACTTCATCAGATATTCATTACTTGAATACTTGCTCTTTGGCCTAATGATCTTCTTCTCCTTATATAGGTTTAGATCTCTCTCAATACCATGGTCCAAAACCACGTAGGACCAATACCTTGGACCCAATACCTAGGGTCAATACCTCGGACCAAATACCAAAATACCATGGACCAAATACCACGGACCAAAACTTAGTTTTCCAACATGTACGTGTCTTTCCTTCTGTGAAAGTGCGTGTGTATGTTATACGCGCCTTTGTGTATAGTTAACCTGCGTGTATGCACTTCTTGGTATATAGTGAACCTGCGTATATAGGCGACTTGGTATATAGTGAACCTGCGTATATACGCGACTTCGTATATAGTGAACTTGCATGTGTACACGACTTGGTATATAGTGAACCTGCATATATACGCGACTTGGTATATAGTGAACCTGCGTATACCTTTCTTTCTTCACTCTGTGAGACTGAACTGTGATCTATCATCTGAGTGAGTTGCCATCAAGGACAACACTTGAGTCATACCTGTATCATAATGCCAACACAACATTTGATTCCTAATAGTGCAACAAATTAGCCAAAGGGATTCTAAAAGAAAATTTTCCATATAGAAAAAACTGCAATGGATTCCAAGGCAATATTCAAAATTTCCAGCAATTGCTTAAACCTAAGTCGCACAGTTTGGGTTCGGCAATTATTAAATTTGATTCAGGTTTGAATTTTCCAATGAGGTTTGGATGAGATCCAGCTTTTGGCTTGACAATTTACATTTTTCACACACACACACATATATGAAAACAAAAGTGCTCACCCTTGGAAAGTTTGAAGATTATGGTAAGTCTAGCCAAGCTAGCTTCTGAGTAGCAGCTCAGGCTTGGTATGGTAGGTATGGGCTTAGGCCTACCTCAATTGTGACTAGAAGGAGGTGACAATGACCAAGCATAAGTTTACAAGCATCTTGAAGGGAGGCAATGAACCAAGTGAAAGGTTTACACATATGGAGGCTCAAGCAAACGCCAGAGGGTTTACACTGTACACACAAACTGCAGTGTCAAGGGATGCCTGAGACACATCGGAGAAGCGAAGAAATGCTCACCGCCAACGGTCAAGCTCAAAATTGGAAATGTCGCTCACTGGTCCTCTGATCTCTTTAATATTTTATTGAAACTAAACTCTCAATCAAAACCTACTATCTAACCTCAAAAAAAATCATTTAGATTCGCACAAACCTCAATTTTTTCCTGAGGTTTGGCAAACCTTGCGACTGAGATTGAGGCAAACTACTAAGGGCAATTGTAGCCATATCATCTTTATCAACCTCTTTTCCGATAGCAGCAAGCTGCCAAACTGATTCTGCTTATCCTTTAACTTCAACAGATGATCAAAATGAAATCTGCCTCTGCTAACTTCATTGAAAAGGGCAAACATTTAAAGTTTCATACAACCACCAGACTTTTTACAAATTGCATACATTTGTCACATTTTGTAGATGTGGAATCAAAAAGCCAGCATTTGACAATTTAATTAGCTCCACTATCTGGACTTTCATACAACCATAACAGACATTGCACAAATTGCGTACATTTTTCACATTTTGTAGCTGTGGAATCAAGATTTCAGCATTTGACAACTTAATTAGCTTAAGTGCATTTAAATCATAATTGACTTGCTTGTTTGTATCAATTGCATCTCTCAAAATCTTTTTCATCACCAACTACACGAGTATTCTGTATTCAACAATACCAATCATCTAGTCTTTCCAGAGATTATAATTCTGCCCATTCAATTTTCGAGCATCTCGAAACTTGATGCTTTGTAAACTACCCAGATGTCATTTTTACAACCCTGAAATAAGCTCTTTCAACTCAAGGATTTTTTAATCTTACCTGTATTCTAAGTTCTCTCCCTCTTGAAAACATTACTTCTTTCTACATGTATCCTGAGTCCAGCACAATGGCTGGCTCCATTGAATTTCCTCTGTCTTGATATATCTCTCCAAGACTAAGTTGCATGATACAGGGAGACAAGTATGGGTTTCTGTAATGGAAATGTGCTAGAAACTTGACCCCTCAGACATTTGGAAATGTGCTATTTTATAAATAGCGCATTATATTGAGACTTTCAAAGAAATCATTATCAATAAATGAGCAAAAATATTTAGATGACAAACATAAATGACAAGAAATGTTCCACCATGACTCATATTGGGATCCTCATCATTAGTATCACCCTTTGCCTCTTGTCTAGCCTTTGCCTCTACCTCGATCCTCTAGGGACATCAGTCAACACTGCCCAATTTCATGAACTGCCTAATCCAAGCCTTAAAATATGGAAGAAAATACTTAACATGCCTGATCGATGACTTGGGTTTGAGTGAAGGGTACATTTTCCTAAAGCCATGACAGAGGAGTTTAACAATCAACACCAACAATATCGAGGCACATAAAGGGCTTGACGCTCTTGATTAAATGCCAATCCCACCCACTAATACATGATAGAATACAATGAAAAATCTGCAATCCTAACAATCCTGAAATGTAGAAAACTGTTAAGTCTGTTGAATTTTGAATAGGATATGAAATTCTACTTTCTCCCTATGACGTCCAATGAGGTTTGAACCACTCTCAAACATCTTGAAACAATTAATGGTAACGTTAAAAATTTAAGTAAATCGATAAAAAGAAAAGATAATGGAAATATAAATTTAGGTAAAAAGAAGCACAAAGGAAACATTTGGATAGATTGAATTTTCACCTTTCTCCTGAGGATGAACCACACATTAGATGGTTCGAAACTTCGATCAAATCTTAATAATGTGATTAATCCGAAAGACAATCTCATTATCATTATGGATCACAAAAGTCTAAGATCTAGAAATATATTACCATTAATTACAAAAAGTTTTGGTTAACCCAACTCAAACCAAGTCAAAATAGACAGTTTAGTATTGGAAACATGTCATATGGACACTAGTATGGCTAGGAAACATGTTTCTCACTGTACCAAACGTTTTTCCCACATGTGGGAAGTGTTGGTAAGGCCAGAAACACATTTCACAGCTGTACCACACATTTCCACATCTCTGTACAGAAACACACCTAGTACGACACCTGAAGTAGCGTGCCTGCAATATAACTCCAAGACTGTCCTGAGCTGTATCTCCTATTGGTCTCACAGGTCTGCATTCCAGCAACTAGCAAATTGATGTCTGCCCTACATTTGGTCTCCAGAGATTAACAATTGTAAATTTATTGTTTGGTTCTAACTTCTGATACACCCTTCAACCATACTCCAATAATTGTCACAGTTATGATTCATGGTACAGGTCTGTCCTAGCTATTGTTCGTGCCAATGATCAGATTCTTCCATTTGGCTTATTGACCAGGGTGTCTGTCTGCCTCCTACGTTTATGGAAGTTGTCTGCTCTCCCACATTGACTCACAATCTATCCCGGGGTTTCTCTCCCACGTGTAAACCTAGGCTCTCATACAGTATACCATATAAGATTTTCAGCAAAAACAAACATTACTAATATGCAAAGTTTTCAGCAAAATGTATAGCATTATGCTATTTATGATTTTTTTAAATGATTGACAAAATGTTTTTGATAGATTACCAAAATGTTTCACCTATTCAGTTTGAAACAAAGATTAATATTGTAAATGTGTATTCCAAAAAGCCATTGTCCGAACAGGCATATCCTCCTCTAGTAGGCGTGGAAGCGTATATAAATCCAAACAAATCCTTTACAACAATCCCCGTATTGACATGGTAGAATATAGTCAAAAGTCTTTACTACTTTGACAAATCCTTGTAGCCAGCCTATTCTGTTATATCAAAGCACAGTTTTGCCTCATCCCATGGACCCTTGATTTCAAATTTGTATTCTTGAGCTTTTATCAACCAATAGGGGCAAGCGATCACAATAAACAAAATCAGGCCCACAAAAAGAACAAATACTAGCCGATGCAAGGGAAAAATCAGGCCCAAAGTTATAAGAACCAACAAACCAGAAAAACACAAGTACAGTTTGACAGAGTATTGCTTTATGCTAAGGGTGATCAGTGGAGAGAACAGGAAAAGCTCCAAAGAGAAAAGCATTACTGCAAATACAAGGAGCCTGGATGGTAAGCGAGAGGCAATCAGTACTGATGAAACAATTGAAGCATTCAGGGAAATATTATTGGGCAATGTAGAGCAATTTTGAAGCTGGTGTGGGTTCAAATCCAAGGTCGTTGGAGATTTAATGGTAGAGCCAACATAATCATGCAAAAAAAGGTGAATTATCAGAAGAAATACAGTGAGTGCCCAGATAGAATCTGAACTGATGGACATAGTGAGTGTCTGGTATATAGGGGCTAAGACATAAAGACCACTAACAAAAAAAGCAACTTTGAGAGCATACTGACATAGAAGTGATACTGAGATCCTTCCCGCTGTCAATAACAATACCGAGAAGCCCAGTGCCAGCAGAACTGCATCCATCATAAGAAGCAGATTTTCATCCAGTTGGGCTTTCAAAGAGTAGGTCCATACAGATGCAACTACAGCTACAATACAGATGTACTGGGCCACAGCAACAGAATCCCGCATCACAGTCAAGGTATCTCTCCTTACAACATTGGCATTCATTACCATGTCTTCCAAAAAGGATTCATCAGTATAATTATCATCATACCCAGGTTGCATACCTCCATATGCTATCTTCTTCCATTTTCTGTGAACTCCTGTTCCTTCATCCACCTTTTGAGGAGAACCCATTGTTCAACCGAGTTGTTCCTAGTCCAATCTTCAAAATCAGGTTGTAACAAAGTTCACGAAATAACTTCACACTCCGAATGAGACTAACCAATATTTCATCACAAGGCACACTTCAATCTCAAGTTCAACATCAACAAATGCCTTAAGTTGGCTTCCTGCTCGGGTTTTCGAGTGTATAAATTTGTATAAATAGTTTAAGGGAAGCTGTAGATCAGACTATACTGTCAACATGGGTTCCCGCTCGTGTTGTACATTTGGCTAAACTTGTCAATTCAAAACCTTGGGCTCAATCTTGGGCTGTAGATCATTCAAAACCTCTCTAGCTAGCAACCATCCAAATAAGATAGTAGGCTGGATTCAATGTGTCAAAATGACATTAAGTTTGAATAATCATTGCAAATTCAGTAAGGTCAACCGAAATGAGTTCAAAATTTGACAGCCAATTGCTACAAGGAACACAAAAGAGTCTTAGATAACCAGGTCCAATCAGTGGTTGCATGCTGAATTCTCTTCAAATCGCATCACTTTGGCACACAATCCTGCATACATGACAAGTCTATCAGAAAATGGATGAACACAGCCAGCATCGATCATCACTAAAACTCATCTTTCTCAACAAAAAATTCACACTCAGCAGATTTCACATGGAGACTCACCCAACAAGGCAAAAGAGTAAGAATCGAGTCAGACTGGGGAAGAATGAGGGAGTTAAATCACAATTTTACATTACAAAAAATAAATTAATTTTAAGGACAAATGTATAGTAGTTCACAATGCCCATTTATGGTAAATTTCGATATTATTTCCTTTCAAACTACAAAGATGACAGTACATACTACAAAATGTCTGATGTCATAGATTCTGGACAGTGTAAAGGTGCTGATTCTGTCATAAAATTCTGTAAGAAACCAGCAAAATGAGATGTTCTTTATGGTCAGTTAATCTGACTTGCATTTGACTTGCCAATCTACATCATACTCATGAGTGAAAATTATAAGTATGACTCAAGACCAAGTCAGAATTAGCTGACTCAACTTGGTTTACTCAGAAGCGTCCAATAACATTGTTGTGACAAAACCAAACAGGCTCCCATCACGATGCCATGGGGGAAAAGACTCAATTGAGTGTCCCAGGCCAGTGAAGAAGATCTGATTAATCACACAGTCCACATTAAATACACCTTATTGGATACCAAGCTGTGCTGAGCAGTGCTCTTCTATTGTAATACCTGAGTTTTGACCCATAGATAAATAATGTGCATGTAATGATTAGTTGGCTATAACCCTGGACATATGTGATCTATGTCAAGGTATGACATTAATCATTTACTAATCAGCAGGCAGGTAACCATCCCCACCATGTAATTTGGTTTGTAACACTTGTTCATTATAGTTACAATATAAAGAACACTAAAAGGCTGCAAGCAGAAGTAAAAAGGGAGCTATGAATTCACAAGAATGGAAGAAACTGGCCCTAAGGAGATAGGAGATAAATAACAATATTTTCTTGCTGTCCACCCTTTAACTCAAATTCTCTACCTTTATCCATGCTCATTAATTATTCACAAACCTGGATAAATAGTTTTCCAAGAGAAAGATGTGTGAACTTCTTGTGAAGGCAAATGATCTCTTCATACGATGGCATGCAAGGTGGAGGTGAGAGGGGAGGGCAGGGAGCGGTGGCGAGGACTGTTTGTTATTCTGCAGGCTCGTTCTGTTCTCATGCGGCCTGACCTTGCTACCAGGGAATATCTTTTGAGAAGTGCTGCCATATACATGTGAAAACCATGAACAGGGTCATAGGTGAATGTTGAGCAAAAAAGTAGCCATTGCTCACCACTAGAAATTTTTGGTTCCCAGAATTAGAGATTCCCTTGCCTGCACCAGAGCACAGGAGGGAAGGGGGATTGTCTGAGGGACTCATTGGCAGATAAGGAGATTATTTGAATTTCCTTGTGTCAAGCGGGTTGAGGGGGGAAAGTGTGGCCACTTAAAAGGAGATTGTTGTGCCTGGGAAAACTACAATGTTAGTTCCATATCTGAGATCTATGGGCTGGGTTGAATAAGAGTGATTAGCACCAAACAGTGGGAATTTGCCCTTGTGGTCCCATGGCTCCAGCTTGGGGATGGCCTCCAGGATAGAGTGCACATACAATTGAGTGGAAAAGCATCTACTTGTAGCCAGTTGGTGGTGAACTCCAGATAAGTATTATTCATATTGTTGTTGCTTCATCTGTTATTTATTTATGTTATGGGTTACTTGATGGCAAGGAGTAATTGGACAAGATTAATATGCTTATGAAACATTCTGGAATGCATTGAAGGATTGTTTATATATCTATTAAATATATTGCACAATGCATTTTATATGGCATTGCATTTCATTACATACATGTATAGTTCAATTAATTCTCACCAACTGCATTGATTTTATTCGGTGTGTAATTGGTGTTCCTCAAGTACAACATCCCTTCGACGTGACTATAGAGGAGCTTGAGTCCACCACAAAGTGGTATCAAAGCCCAGATTACAGCACTAGGCATAATGGGAAGAGAATTGAATGTTCATAATGGAATTTGCAGTTGCAAACTAAATTGGAATGCTCATAATGGAATTTGCAGTTGCACACTAAAATGGAATGTTCATATTGGAATTTTCAATTGCACACTAACTGTTTGGTAAAAAAACCTTGCTGGGAATCAAGGAATTGCCATGAGCACCAAGACGATGAATTAATCCCCATGGGTTGATCATAAATGTGGAGAGACATGAATTTTTGGCCACCTGAGCATCGATCTTGTGGGTACTAATGTCAAAAACCCCACAAAATCCACTGTTTCATGTGAATGTTAACAGCATGGAAAGTGGATGGCGAACAAGTCCAGAACAACCATGGGTTATTGTGCAGACATGGATCCGAAGGAGAGTCCAAATGGGATATAGAACTAAGTTACTGGAAATGCTTTAAGAAATTGCTGGAAACGCGGATCCCCATTTCCGAAACGGAAACGGATACGATCCTTGTCCGAAACGCCGTAAAAACGTTTTTGTGCCGTTTCAAAAAATCGGAGACTTTGGATTCGGAATTGGATACGTTTCCAAGGGTTTTTTGTTTTTTTTGGATCTGTTTCCAGATTTAAATCGTGATCAGAATCCACCCTTAAAATGTTAAAACGCATGAAAATTTGTTCAAAAATTTATACAAATAGAAAAAGATAGATGTTCAAAAATATAAACAGAAGGGTTTGATTAATGTCTCCATAAAGAGATTCATTTGAGCGATAATTCTCAGTTTGGTCAAAGTTTTGTTAATTGTCATTGGTTTTGCTCTTGATTTCTTAAATCCCTCCAATATAACAAATCTTCTCTAGCCAATCTTTTGCCTGCATATAGTCAAGAGACCAAGCTGACATTGAGAAGATTGAAATGTTCAAATCGGTCTTGACAGAATATCCCAATGATCCCATGGGCCTTTTAATTGTCATGCAAGGAAAATAGATACCATCTGCCATGCATGACACGTTCTTTGAAGGAGTTGGACCCGAAAGCACAAAGGTTGTAGCATTTATGATTATATTACTAATGATGATGATAATATGTTGAATGTTATAATAAACGCTAATGATGATGACCAGTGTTGTGAAAATCGCGATTAAATCGCGACTTTTTCACCTTGCCCATCAAATCGCGATTTTTTCTTTAAAAATCGTGGGGGGTCGGGGCAGCACGATTTTATAAACTTTTAACTTTAGATATTAAAAAAATTGAAAAAAAAAAAAAATTATTTTTGTACCAAACGATTTTTTCCCGATTTTTTCCGATTTTTTCCGATTCGTTCCCCGCGCCGATTTAATCCCGATCGCGATTTTCACAACATTGATGATGACAATGTTTACGCTGAACTGATGATGATGATGATTTGTTTATGTTGAATTCATGATGATGATTATGTATTTTTAGATATAAAATCTAGATTCTAAAAGACGAATGGTAATATATATATATATATATGCTGTTTCCTTGCCGTATCATATCCAGATTTTTTGAAAATTTGTCATATCCGTATCTGTTCCCATATCTGTTCAGTGCAACTTAGATATAGAATGCACATGGCAATGACAAGATCCAAGGAAACACCTTCACATTTTGAGGTTTGGTGGAAAAGAACACTTGGCACCCTACTTGTTGAGGGTTTTAAAGTTGCACCCTCAAGGAAAGGTGACCTTCGAACCCACAAAGATATGAATCGTTCAAACTTCATTCATTTCACAATCAACGGTGGGGAAAGCACCTGCCACAAAATTGTTTGGCAATTAACCTAAAGGGGCTAACCCACCACCCACTCAAAGATATCCATGTGGTGGGGCCCCCTTGATTGACCACAAACATAGGAATATGAAGAGACCAAAGGGGCTTCATGCCAAAAACTTGAATAGGTGAAATGCACGAACAGGTTAAAAAATGACATAGTGGATCAAAGAGAAGAGTTAGGACACCTAGAATGGCACCTGCCTACTAAGTACGTGAAATTCAATCTTATATAACAGCCACAACCCATGAAGAGGACAGTTGTTTCACTTCGCCAATCTCTTCTACAGGACATTCCAATGACAGCCACCAGGAACATACTCAAGAAGAGATTAAACATCTTAAAGAAGGCCCTCCATAAATGAAGGAGAGAACCAAGATGCTCAAGGGCACCATACGACAGCATGACAATGAGCTTAAGTTCCTTGAAGTTAGTTGTGCTGGGACAGCTGCCAATCTTATCCGTGTTGGGAAACAGTTAGAGTTTCTAATGAGGCAGCAAAAGAAACCTACTCTTGAGCTGCAGAACAGCCCTCTTCAGGAGTACACAGACAAGGCTTGCAGTACCATGAATCCACATTTGCATAGTGGGGAGGTGAGTTGGTATGACGAAGAAAGAGCCAACTCTTTCTGATTGTTTTTACAGGTTGACCAAGGTCATGAGATAGAGCTTCAGCATAACAGCATTCCAGTTCAAATTAGAATGGTGCAGCCTAAGCATGGTGGGAATCTTGCTTGTGTTGACATTTATACACGAGGTCTTTTTCAAGGGTTGCTGATAACTAAAGAAGTCACATTCCGTGGGAGGTTATGTACTCTAAAAAAATATCATTCTTGTTGATACTTCTTATTTCAGAAGTCCATTTCAGTTGTAATGGAGAGAGATTATGAGCTGGTATCCCACTGAGTTAGTGATGCTTGGAAAGATACTTCTAGATAGAGGTATAGTGCAGCAGGAGCCCACAGATATTTGGGATGAAAAAACCTCAAATCGGCAGTGGGATCCAGGTTGATCATGCCATCATGTGGCAGAGCTTGACGGGGTGTCCAGGATTCATTTCATGTAGCGATTATTTCTCAGATTCAATCAGGGTGAGATATCACAGGCAGCAGGATCAGATAGATCTTTTGACAGAGTGGCGAGGCGCACTATCGGGTTTATGGAGAGCATGGATGACAATGTTACAGGTATTTTATCTGGGAGACCAACAGCATGCAGAGATTGGGCATTCACTTGGGGATGCAGAATTCAGAGAACAGTTTTGCCTCTAGGTTGAGGGTTGGACACCTATAGGATGATGAGTATACAGTAGAGGACAACGTCATCTGCTTAGTCCCTGAGTCCACACTCAAGGACAAGACTGTGAGAGTGGTCCATGCTTCACTATTGGCAGTGGATCCTGAGGATTGCCACATTTACAGTCAAGTCAAAGTGAGGTTCTATGGAGAGGGCCTCAAGGGTGTTATGCCAGGTGATGAGATGGAGCGTATGACTTGTCAGCAGGACAAGTTGAGGTAGACTTATTGCAGGAGTTAGCTACTCTAGATGCAGAATTAGAGAGTATATTTGTAGGACCTTATAATAGGCCAACCAGCGGTGCAGGGTTCTGATTACATTGATAGAGAATTTGATTGGGTGACCAAGTTTGCACTTCCTTTCCATAGGAGTACAGTTCAGCCCAAGGGACAGGATTGTTTGGCAAGGAAGTGTGCAAGCCCCATGGGATGTCTAGGTATACTTTCAGCAACCAGGATAGCAGGATCTCAAGTGTGCATTTGCAGGATCTTTTCATGTGAGATGGCATTGGTATGACACAGTGTCGGGCATGGTATGGTGAGGATGCTCTAATTAACTTAATCAGATTAAAATGTGGCTATGAGAACAAGATGAACTTTATAAAGTCACATTACTATGTATTTACTTGCCCATGGTATTGGTTCCATGGAATACTTGTCCATGGTATTGCACCCATGGAATACTTACCCATGGTATTGGGATCGCCAAAGATAATAAAAATGAGTTGAAGATCATTCTTTAGGGGTGGATGGATGATTTCTCTTATTTGATTTTGAGCCCTTATGGCTTAAGGAAGGGGTAAAACCCTATCCCTGAGGAAAATTGGTTTTGGTGTTTAAACTATACGCCCTAGCCAATCTAAGGAGGAATTACTGCGGATTTCTCATTAAAGCATATTGATTGTCAAGATAGGTTTGCCACAATTTTGGGGTTTTAATTGTCAGGAGATTTCATTTGTTTTGCATGGTATATTTTATTCATGAGAAGATCTCCATTCTGTATGCAGCGCCGATTTGAAATAAAGAATAGTATAGTGAGGGCTGTGGTTTTCATTGATCCAATAGCCGAGTCATCAGAGCAAACAGTTTTATCTTAGAGATCAATTGTAATAATGAGGGATTTATAAATTGTGAGTAAAACATCATTACTGCAAGAAAGGGCTAGCCTATTAATCTATGGGCGCTAAAAATCTGTCATATGATAGAGGCCAGAGTGCCATATTTCGAAGGAGGCAGTGCTGGTTATCTAGGAGATCGATTATTAAAGGGGCAACTTCTGTAATGGAAGGAGAATCACTCTTGGATAGCAGAATTCTCTCTGGCAGCAAACTTTACTAAATAGCAGCATTCTTTGTCTTAAAACTACAGCCACCTTTTGCCATAGCCAGTACAAGATAAATATATGTTTAAGCAACCCATAATTCACATAATCCACCAACCTGAGTAGCTTTCTTTGCTGGGCAGTCGAATGGTTTATCATTCGCAGCAGGGTAACAAAGAAACTTCAGGTAATTGGAAGCAGAATACCTTAGCTCTGAGGGCCAAATCTTCTTGTGCAGAGACAGCAATCAAACCCAGAGATCCCTATTTTCTACAAGCAAACATTCTCAGGTTTCTATTATATTTTGTAGCCAGATTTGACAGGACAATCTTTCCTTTAGTTTTGATCAAATAAGTGTTGAGTTGAAGTTAGTTTATTTACTGTGCAAATGATGTTGAGGGTTTCTATTTAATTTGCATGCAAAGCATTTGTCAAACTAATGCTACCCTTTTATCTACAGGCAAACTATTTGAATAATATATTTGTAGAAGCAGTTGTTCATAAATTGTTTGACGAAATATTTCAATGAGCTAATGGGCAGTGTAGTGGTTGGATGTATGTTAAGTCTTTGACAGAAGGCTTCAATGAGCATTTTGATTATTGTGCAAGTTTAATTTGGCAGATTTAGGAATTATTCTATTAGTTGATTGGACAATCCCAAGAAAGCGACATTACAGTGGAATCAGAGTTGTGCATCCTGCCAGCCTGAAGGGTTAACAATGAAATCTAGATTGTTTGTTAGAGAAGGAAATCAACTTGGACAGTTGTCTCCATCCAAAGATGTCCTTCTGAGCTTGTTGGAGGAGGTTATAATGCAATTACAAATGGTGGGACAGCCACCTTCTCATTTGACTCTAAAACTATGGTTCTGTTGATTTTTCAAGGCCTTCTAATCTGATAATTTCTTCTAATGATTTCTTAGTTAAATCCTTTTTGTATTCACATTCATCATTAAATAATTACATAGAAGATCTCAACATCTCAACAGTAGAATAAAATAATGACAGTAGGATCATAACGAGAAGAGACGCAAATTTTTACACTGGGAAAACCCTCTTCTAGGGAAAAACACAACAACCTTTTCTTAGAGAAATTATTCAGTTCAACAAGAGATACAATTTGATCTTTTCAATCAAAAACAAGCTCAAACTGACCAGCGATAAAACGCAGGTCAAACCTAGTCAAACAGAGATAAGTAGCCTCAGAAATTTGGTCAACTGTGTCATAGAGAATTTTTGGCTTGCCTCAGAGATTTCGGTTTGCCCAGAGACTTTGGTCTGTCCAGAAATTCAGTCTGGCCATAAACTCTATCTGCCCATAAACTCGATGTAGCCATAAACTCGACCTGCCCATAAACTTTATCTGTTATCCCCCTCCCCTTCTCATGAACAGAAGAATATGTATATGAAAGAGTGATCTGAATTGGTGTGCAAATGAGGAAAATAAGTTGCTTTTATATAGTAAATCAATGAGCCTGAATAGGTGTGTCAAAGGGTCAAGCCAACTTGAACCTTTGGAGCTGGCCAACTTGATTTTGGAGGCAAGAATAATTTGAATTTCAAAAATTCAATTTTTCCTCGTTTGAAGCCGACTTGTAGTGTACATTAATATTTATCTTTTCTTTCATATTTTGAGGGCTAAATCAATTTATGAAGACCAACCATAGCTACAAAAAATTCAACACTCCCTCTTAGCTAGGGAGGTATTCATAATAACTTCTTCAGATGATCTCTTGTTGAAAAAATTTATCAATCCCAAGAGAAGGTTGAAAGAGCTTGCTATGTTGATGAATCCATCCACCTCGTGTTTTATTATAGAACCACGTGGAAAGCATCCTGCATCAGCATCATGTTCAACAAGTCGCCACTTGGAGCAAAGTCACCAGTTATCCAAGTCGTCACTTGGAACTTGGTCAACACCTATGACATGGTGAAACCCTGGGCTATTACCATTCATGCATGCCAATTGAATGGTAATTCTCTTGCCCGATGCTAAAGGCTCTCACATACCCACCTAGGGAGCACTTTGGGCCTTGATGCTCTCTAGGTCATTCACCCTAGCCATATTACATGGCCCCCAGTCAATATCCTGACCTAGGGAGAATGTCTACCCCTTGATGTTACAACATCAACACTCCCTCTAACTGGGGGAAGCATTCTCAACTACTCTACACTTGTCCCTAAATGTACAAACTTCACCCTGGGACAGAGGGGCTTTGTGAGAATGTCAGCATCATGCTCAGCTATAAAAAAATAAAATGCATTGGAGCCTCATTGCTCCCTTTTGTACCAAGTCTTAGATATAGTGGTACTCAATGTGCTTTGACCTACCATCACGGTTGTCACCTATACCAAATTAAACAACCCCGCAAGTAGCTTACACTTGCTTCACAATTCGCCAAACTAGCTGCAATATGTGAGTGTGACAGATGTCTGCTTCTTGCCCAAGCAGAATCAAAACTTAATCATCATCCTGATGTGCTCTTCCTGTCTTCAACACTCTTTTCCCAATCTGAATATGTATATCCCTGCAGTTGTACTTCATCATCTTAGGCATATCTCAATCCAGATCCAAGTGTACCATGTCGGTACCTAAACACATGTGCCACAGCTACTTTCCAATCACCCCGACTAGGTGTTCACTGTTGACACTAAAACAAATCTTGTTGTGGCAATCCTGGTTGCTCCCTCTACCACTCAATGTCTTCAGATTCATAACCATGGGAGTGGTCATGGATTGGTTGTCTATTATCCCAAATCTTTTAAGGATACTCTTCTTCCTTTGACCAAGGAAGATTTCACCCGACTTCTGTCACACTTCTAATCCCAAGAAGTAATGTACCCAACCAAGATCCTCATCTCAAACTCAGAGGTCAACTTCCTCTGACACTAAAGCAAGGCTTTACTACTCCCTCTATCACGAAGGCAAATACTCTTCCCATTATTGCTCCCTCTATCACATGAGTCTTATTCCCATTAGAAGCAAGTCATATAATAACAACATCAACCTTGAGCCATCAATCCAAGTATACCAAGTCTTGTACAAAGCCTTCTTTTGCTTGCAAGCATGAGACTCCTTCATGTACATCAAAACCCTGAGGTAGCTCTATGTACACTTTCTTCAATTACTTCATCGAGGAAAAAGGTCTTGACATCCATCTGATGTAACCTTCAACAAAAGCAATAGGGATAATAATTATAACAAAAGTGTACATGACAAGTAGAGTGTGTGCCTCGACATAATCTTCTCCCTCTTTTTGGGAGGATCTTCACAAACCTTGCTTTGTACTTCTCTATGTTGCCATTTGTTGAATGTTAGATCTTTTAGATTTGCTTGGAAGTCACCATTGACTTCTCTTCGACACAATGACATCCTTCAAACTTGTTGGACTGGCAACTCCCTTTGAATTAGGAGCTCTTTCGTTCATTAGGTACGATGATAAATGTCAATACAATTTCTTCCTCTCGAGTGCAAAAACGCTCAAGTCAAGATCTGTGCTTCTTCCTAGGAGAATCCTCTTGACACAAACCTTTCTTCGTTCTTACTAATGCTTCCACTTGTTGCCAGAATCTTGGCTACCTTCACAATATACCTTCAAACCTCATTAGGGGGTAATGGAAGAACAATTATAACCAAGCAAAAGATACAAAGACAAGAGGTTGACCAAATATAAAGTAATAATAATCAAGGAAGAGAAATGTAAAGTACTTATCTTTGAGGATGAAAGGAAATTTGTCAACTCCCTCTTGATCCTTGCTTTCAAGTTTCTTTGCAGAAATCATAGAAATCCATCTGAAAACTCATCATCTTTTATCCTCATCATGAGTTAGGGTTTCTTCACTCAGAGAAATCATAACTTTCAATATTTTAGGTCTAGCTCTGGGGTTTTATCCACAAACCCTGGGGCTTTCTCAATTATATCCTTCGAGATTTTTCTAGGGTTTACAAACCCCAAGACTATCAAATCTTCCAAGAAGGGCTCATAACACAAGTGTTATGACCTCTCTTCTCAACTCCCTTTATTTCTAGAGCAACTTTCTTGAATCAAATCACATTGATCATACTTGAAGGAGAAATTCTGCAATATACTAATCTGTTCTAGCAACAGCTAATGGCATCCTAATATCAGCGACATATCTCAACCAATGTTGTTAAAAGTGCGAGCGGGATTTAATCGGCGCGGGGAAAAAAATGAAAAAATCGGAAAAATCGGGAAAAAAGCGGAAAAAAGCGGGAAAAAAGCGTTTGGAACAAAAATATTCATTTTTTTTCATTTTTTTTCGATTTTTTCAATATCTAAACCATCTAGAACATAAAATAAATACATTGACACATAAATATGATAAAAAAACTAATATATAAGATGTTTAATATCATTTCTAGCGCTAAAATCACACATAACATTGAATCATGTCCTGAATAGTAAGTCCTGACTTCTGAGTCCCAACTCAGCCTCAAAATATCAACAAAAAATATGATAATGTATCTCATCATGTCATAATGTCATATACAATAAAATGAAAGTCTAATCCTATTGATTTCCTC
>APFE030299704.1:1453-49436 GCA_000404065.3 Pinus taeda
TAAATTTAAGGAAAATAAATAGATTCAATATTTTCGTTAAATTGTGGTTAAGATTGTGAAAAAAAGGGAAAACAATTCACAACCAATGCAATTTAACGGTGAGGTATGTACTATAGTCCTAGGTGAGGCAAGTTCTAATAATAGTGGTACATAATTACGTTCACCACCTTTGGAAAGAAATTAAATGGATGGGAGAAATAAATTTATGAACGAATAATACTTGGTACATAATTAAGTTCACCACCTTTGGAAAGAAATAGGTGTATGGGAGAATAAATCCATGTCTTAGTACAACCTATTATCACCACCTTATGTCATTTGCTAAAAGTTTTTCTCGTGCCCAAACTAAGAATGCTTACCTTTTTCTCATGTTACATAGTGGGTGTTGACATTGTAATTAATAAGTCCATTATACGTCTCAGTTAGTAATGGAGTTGGTACAACACTTGCTCCCTAATATTTTCATTCACATTTTCATCCATTCAAAGGATGAGGTTTATACCTTCTTAATATTAATAAAATTTCTTATATAAATAAAAGGAATTGAATTAAAAGTACTTATTGCAAAATGCTGAATATATAAGGAAGAGAAAAAAGGATAAATAAATATTAAGAAATTTGTATTATAAAAATTAAAGAAACTTTTTCAATGGATAAGGGATATGTAAGGTAAAAGAAATGTTATATTAGGATAAGCATTAATGGCTAGGGATAGAATCTAAATAATAATAAAACCGAGAAACCAAAAGAGAGAGGAAATTGGGGGTTAATGACAAAGACAATGAATAGTACATTTTCAAGATTTCCTCAATTTGTAATCATATTATTGATCAAAATTATTATGATGTTTTTAAATTTACAATGCTTCTCAAATGATAGGAGATGAGTGATAGGTGGCTAAAGAAAGAATTTGGTATGGTTAAAGAAAATTAGATGTTTAGAATTGTAGGAGCGTTTGGTGATAACTATTTGGAAATGCATTTATGGAAAGTTTCAAATATATGTTCATTGAGACATGTTTTGAGGATCCACAAGATTGGCATATATATGATTTACCATAGGAGCAGGGAATTTGTTAGGCTCTTTAGCTAACCATGTGGTCAAATTTATCCATAGCTATTCTAAATAATTATTTAAGGATTTCATAGGGCGTAATGGGGTTTTGATATTATTTTTAGCCAAAGTCATTGAAATGTGATTTATATTACCCTAGATGTAGGGAAGAGAGATGAGAGTTAGAGGCATGGAAGGGGAAGATTTGTTTTTAGAATTAGAGTGTTGAATTGACTGAAAGGCCTTCTTGAATTGAGAGATTGAATAACCATTACCCACGAGGGCATTTGTAAGGTGGACTTTTTCTTTCTCAAGAAAATAAGGAGTTGAGATAGGAAAGAAACAATAACTAAAGTTTTTAAAATGATATATTTTAAGGCAGGGTGATGGTGAGAAAGAGCATGGAATTGAGGCTCAGTATGATCGAGTTTCCTATAAAATTGTTAGGTAAGGGTTCCATTAATAAGATGACTAATAAGTAAATCTTAAAGAGGAAGATACTTCTCATTTTTTATTTCCATATAAAATTGGATATGGGGTGAAATCTTGTTAACATGGTTAGAGAAGAAAGTCAAAGAGCGATGATATGAGGCCAAATGAGGAAGGTATCATAAAATAAAAAAAAAAATTAAAAAAAATTAAAAAAACAGCATTGGGGATTAAGATGAAACTTGGTTAAGGCTAAATATTTAAAGTGCTTTAGAAACATATTGGTGACTAATATGGGATAGGGAATTCCTTATGGTTGTACCTTTTGTTTCTTCATAGCATATCCCTTTGAAGGTGAATAAGGTCAAGGTCAGGTAGAAACCACTGAGATTTATAATTTTAGGGTCTTGAAGATTAGAGATAAGTTCAAGGGATTCCAAAACATGAATTTTGGTAAGGACATGGCATCAAATTTGACCATAGTGTCAAGTTCATCAAAGTGAAGATGCCATATTTTATAAATAAAATCAAATGGATATTTAATAAATGAGTGATTTTTCCAATAAAAGAGAAAGTTTATAAAAAATAAAACAATATAAGGCATTATTGAGGGTTAATATGGCATTAAATATTCATCTGGGAGGATTTTTTTTCTTATGAAATTTGGGTTGTCCATAGATCATAAGGGTTTGGGGTTTATAAGGAATAAGATGCCTTTGAATGGAGGGGTCTAGGGATGAAGATTTGATGGCTTTGATGAATAAACTAGTAATGGTATTGATTGGTTGCTTAGAGAAACATTTATACAAAGAAGAAGAAAGAAGTTTTTGAAGTTTAGATTCATAGTTAGAAGTATTCATAGTGGCCATAGTTTTACCGTTAACAATTTTTAAAATAATGATATTGAGATTATTATTAATGTGAGAAATCAAATGATTTTTTTTTATCAAGTTTGATTAAGAAGTTTTGGAATGAAATAATTCTATCATTTTTTTCCATCTTCCTCAACTTCATATGTGAAAAACATATATTATTTTACAATTTCCTAAGATAAAATTGAAAATATCAATCATATACATTTTTAAATTTTAAAATAATAATAAATTTTAAAATTAAATAAAATTAAACTAATATATGTTAATTTTGAGGAATCTATGGACAAATTTCCTAGCCCATGATTTGACTATGGTTTAAGAAATTAGATAAAAGGGATTTTATTTTTGGTCTTCAATTCAGCGTCAAATTGGAGGGAAAATTATTAATTTGAAAGTTCAAAATTTTCCTAATGTGAGCATGTCCCAAAGTCACCTATTCAAATGAGAAAATATCTATATAAACCTTATACAAATCACATTGTATCGACCTCTAAAGAGAAATTCGCATGACACTTATAATTATGAGATCTTCAGATGATGGTATGATCTTCTGTAAGGCATCTCTCTCTCTCTCTTGTGGCCACCATATTATTCTCTCACTCTTGTTCATGATCACTCTCACTCTGTGAAAAAATTGTTACCCTTACTCTATTCAATACCACCACATTACATGACTATACTATAATATGATACTCGCTCACTCAAATTGCTACAGAATTTTTCTCTTCTCTCTGGACTCACGTTGACTAAACTATGATCTTTATTCGAAACGATACACAATATTATGTATGTCATGAATCTATTGGTTGAATTGGTTGGCATCACAATATATGTAGCACAAATCTTTTATATGGGCATCTCTAAAGTCACAGAGAGGCATCACACACAATCACTGAGACAATCTTCTATGGCTCGCTCCCATAATCCTTGCTTTGATACATCATCTATAGTATTGATGTGGATATTCCTCTCTGTGTCTATTCTTCTTTGTGACTAAGCTCACAACTATGATCACATCTCTTATTTCTGTTGTGGCTCCATTTGTCACTGACACACATTCTATAGAGTTGTGAAGGTGATACATCTATATATATATATATAATTATAATATATATATATATATATAATATATATTATATTATATATATATATAATTATATATATGACTGATTATAATATCTGGCCTGTCACATTATATTATGACTTTGTTATCTACATAACGTGGTTATTATCTTCAATCTGCACTTATGTATGCACAACTTAACATTACAATTGAGTTTTGCACTACAACATAGTAGGGTCTTACGTTATGTAAGGCATCACATGTTAATTTGATCTATGGTCAACATTACTGTATTCAATGAAGGATGAAACCTAACTAGTTATGAATTCTTGAGTGGCAGCTATATTATTTGTACTTGACCTTGATATACACACACACACACACACACACACACAGTGATATGATAGAATATTTTCCCTTCTCATAGTGGTTGTGATTTGTTAGATTACATGATGACAAGATTTTATGATGTTGATATGTCTTCAAGACAGTGATTTTCTTGACCTAATTTAGTAGTTATAACAATGATATGATAGAGGATTTCTTGGACTTATATGGTTATTGCAAGTGAATTCACATTCGAAGTTGTGAATTGACTTGGATAGGCCTTAAGAGGCATGATGTTATGATGTTATGATGTAAATATTTATGGATGTACTTTATATCTCGGTTGAATAATTGATGACAATCTAATAGAAGAACAAGAATTGATTCTGGGGTTTTTTCCTTTGTGTGGTTTTTCTCTAGTTTTTGACCAATCCTCGTATTGCTATATGTGCTTTATTTTCTTCTCTTGTTCCTTTGTGTTCTGCTACATTGTTGATGATATTGTTCTTTCTATATAATTTCTAATGTCATGAAGTGAATGTATATGTAATGATGAAAAGTATAAATACAATTATCAAAAGAAAAGAATAATATAACCCAAAAAACTTAACAGTATATTAATCGAAAATTATTATATATTCAAACTTTGTTTATAAAGGCTACTAATTTTATGTAATATTTTTTAAATTTCATTAAATTTTTTTCAAAAATTAATTTTTATTTTAAAATTGTTAATATTTGATTTTCCTCACTCTTCAATATTATCATAGACATTGTTTATACGCTCATTTTTAAATCCACTAATATTACAATTAAATTATCCTATTTCCAATGAAATATCCAAATAGAGATTGAGGCTAGTTAAAAAAAGGTAATGTTATTATCTGAATTATCTTTAAATTTTGGTGAGATATTTTCTCAATTTTATCAAGAAAATTATTTAATTTTTGTATTCTAGGGTATAATTTAAATAATTTTAATGACTAATACTCATATACCAAACTATTTATTATATAGTAAAAAAATTAATACGATATTCATATTTTTTTCCATTTTTTTTTACTTCTAAATTATTTTTTCCCCAAATTTGAAAGCATATATCTTAAATTTTGACATTTCTAAGGCTTGTGATAGAGAAATTCTCATCCAAATGGGTTTCTCCTTGTAGATGGTTAAATGGATTATCAGTTACTTGTAGTCAACCTCATTTTCTATAATAATCAATGGGGTTCCGTCTAATTTTTTCCACGTTGCTCATGGACTTCATCAATGATGTCCCCCATCTCCTCTCTTGTTCCTTTTGGGGCAAAGACATTTATCAAGTTGATCAATTAATTTAAATCTAGGAGAAACCTTGATGGCATTTGGGTGTCAGATGAGGTGAATGTTTCCCATCTCTTTTCCATTGATGACATGCTTTGTTGTGCTATGGGGGATAGCAGATATTTATATTCCTTCAAATTTTCCCTCAATATCTTCTACAAGGTGACTAGGATGATTATCAATATGTATAAATCTCGTGTTATCTATAATGGGCTCTCAATTGAAAATGTAGATCGTTTAAGTATTTATTTCCCTTCCCTGTCAAGGAATTGGATGCAGGATTGAAATATATTGGTTTCTTTATCAAACCAAATAAAAACTGCATAACATAATGGACATGGATGTTAAGAAGACAGAGAAGAATATTTCTATATGGGATAATATTTTTTTCTCTAGAGGAGGTTTCCCAGTATTAGTAAAGTTTGTCTGGGAGAGTATATTGGTCTACTAGAACTCCATTTGTCTTGTGCCCAAGGGCATCCTTTTGTTGATAAGGAAGGCCTATTTCCATTTCTTCTTTTTGGGGGACCTAAGAAAAAAGGTAATGGAATTGGTAATATGGACACATATTGTTTCCCTAAAGGAGCTTGAGGGATAGGGATTAAAGAATATCCTCCTCATTGCTAACACTTTGGATGAAAAAATATTTTTCCAACTCTCGTTAGAAAACTCACTTTAGTTCAAAGTATTGTAGGAGAAATATTTTCCAGGAAATTCCTTAGTGGAATAGTTTAGGATCCCCAACAAATCTCCCAAAGGATAATGTGTGGAATAGACTAATAAGGGTAGCTCCATTAGTGGTAAAATGGTTAACTTGGTGTGTAGCGGATGGATTCATAATTAGATTTAGCTAGGACACATGGTATGGAGTTGGAAACAAATTATCTATCAACCCCTATGTGGGATTCTCTTAGCCAATTAAATAGCATAGTCTCAATGGATGATAAGCTTGAGGACCCCCAAATTAGGGGAAAAATTGGTTGGAAGTCTACTACGTCACTAGGTTTGATAGGGATGCTAGGGACGGAATGGGGAAATTATGTTAATTTTCTAGTTGAAAATTATATGTATCTTAGGAATAATATTTTAGTTATGATTTATTTGTCAAAAAACCCACATACAAGATGTTTTACTATGAAGCTTAGGTGTAAAGCTTAGTTTGAAGATTCATTTAATGGAAAAAAAGGTGGTGGAGGGTAATCTAGGGAGTAAATTCCCCTTTGAAAATTAAACTTACTGCTTGGTTGGCCCTTAAAAGTAAATTAGTCACCTACGAAAATATAGTAAAATGCGGTTGGCTCAACCCTAATCACTACTCTATGTGCAATGAACAAGAAGAATCCCATGTGCACTTATTTATGAGATGAAATTATTTTCTAAGGTTTGTGAGATCCTTTGGAACAATTTCAATACAAAGGCACGCTAGGTAGGCTTATCCCTCTGTGACACCTTCTAATCTAGTGGAAAAATAAGGAATTTCTCTAATTTAATTGATTACCCTATATATTAATCTCTTGCATATCAAGAGGTAGGAATATTTGTGTTTGAAGGCAATTTCATGCCTCCAAAAATTTGTGCAGCTAAGGTGGTTACCTAGCTTGTGAGTTTAAGGCCCAAAGCCAATCAAGCAAAGAAGTCTCAGCATGCCAGTGTTGGACTATTACACCCCATGGGATTATTTTGACGACACCAAATAGGGCACCCTATTCGCTACAACGTTGGGATTTTCTACATTATATTCACACACACTCCATGTATTGTTGTTAAGTGATGGACAGGGGTTGAAACAATAAAGAATTTTTTTTAGCTCTATGGTTCATGCTGGAGTTGGAAAGGGAAAAAGGTTTATTTAGATCAAAGTTTTTGGAACATTTCAAACTAGTCATAGATTTCGAAAATAACAAGGCAGAAGTATCCAACATTGGTCTCAATACCTTGCTACGTGATATTTGGATTGTTGTGGGTGCATTCAAACAAGTCTCCTTTTGTCACATACTTTGTGAGCTAAATTTGGACATGGATGACCTCTCAGAGGAAGCCCTCACCCTCCCAATTGGTTTTGTTGGTCTTTGGTGAAGAGATTGAATCAATGGAGAATAATCTCTGTTTCTAGCAGTCTTGTCTATTCTACTTTATTTTAGCCTGTTTGTAGCAAGTCAAACTTAAGATGTACATTGCAAAGGGTTACAAAATCCCGAGTAACTAGATGTTATTTCATGCAATGAAGGGTCATATGTTATGTTTGCAGTTAAAGTTTCTAGATATGGTCTCAAGAATATCAAATGGTGGATAACTCAAATATATATATGTGTGTGTGTGTGTGTGTGTGTGTGTGTGTGTGTGTGTGAAATATTTTAAATTTGAATTATTAATTCTTTTAATTTTTTTTTTATTATCACATTAAATTTCACAATTTATGAAAATTTTAATTTCATTTTGAAATGAGAAAGATTTTATTTTTACTTGTAGAGATGCCTCCTTTTCTTATTTATAATTTGTAATTAGTGTTATTAGTAGATAAACCCATCTCTTCAATTTCATGGCTAGCATTTTTATTGTATTTATTTCATTACCCTTTCTATTATTGTTCAAAAGATATTACATATTTACCATTGTTAATTTGGCTATATGAGTTCTCAACTTCCTTATGTTTTTTGGAGGAATGTTATCTTGTGTTGAAGGGTATTTTTAAAAGTTTTCTACTTATTTAGTAGCGTGTTTATCCAACTAAGTTATGATTTTTTTATTAAAAAAATATTGTAATAACTCTACATTTTCATTTTGTGGGGTGAGCAACTACAAGGGATTTGAACTAGTGACCTTTTTGTATGAAGTTCCTTAATAGAACACCCATTCAATGTCAATCCAAAGATTTGTGGCATAATAATTATACATTTTACTTAATAAATGTTGTGTTTTTTTATTTTTCTTTGATTTTAATTGACTAATATATTACTATTGTTTGAGGGTATTCTAGTTAAAGAATGACTTTTTATAGTTGGGAACAACATCGATGATGATGTGTAGATACATTTTGATTGGTTTATGATTTAATATAATTGTGATGCTATGAATTATTGAAAACAAGAAAATGGTTACATGCTGAAATCTATTATGTTGTATGATGTTAATGATGGTTTGTCAAGTGTAACAACAAGAATTATAGGTAAACATGAATTCCAAATTGAGTCAAGATATGTGGACCCAAGATGGGACCAAATTATGTATAATTGACATGTGTATGATATTACTTATTATTTTTTATTTATGGTTATTAGATAGTGCTATTTGATATGTTTGTCTCTAGATGTATGTAGAGACATATAAACATTTGTCAAATAAGCTTATACACAGGAAAAGAGTTGTATCAAAAGTTATGACATGATGATTACCACAAGGGAGAGAAGGTCCAGGTTGCATAATCCTACTTACCAACCTCCTTGTTGTGTAAAAAGTTGAAAAAATACATGTACTATGCTTGTACATGGAGGTTACACATTCCCATATATGTAGGCCATAGATTCAATCACTTATGAGGTTTTGTTGAGGGGCAAGAAAAAGGTATCAATCCTTGTTACTCAACAACCATTGGTCTCTTATAGTTAGTGAATGCATTGAGTTATTTAAATCCTTTTTTTACTCTTTTTGTCACTAAAATGACATCTAAACATTTCTCATTTCAACCATGTTCACCTTCCTTTTTCCCACTTTTACATGTTTTCATAGTATTCTCCCATACTAAATCTAAATAAAACCAACTAGAGGTATTTTTCTATATTTCATTTTAATTATGATTTATTGTAAAAATAAAACAATGAAAATTCATTATTTACAGGCACTTATAAGAGTGAAATTAGTATGGTAAATCATCGTTCATTGTAGTATTTGTAAACATGTTATAGCTAAAAGAATACATGGGTTTTTATCATTATTTTCACAACATGGTAAAATACCTCTTGGATCCATATAAATGAGAAAGGAAGGCCCCAATCAATGCATTAATTAATGTCACGTTAACAATGAGAATCGTGCACTAGGAGGGGGAAGCTTGAATTACTTCCAAACTATATTATTGGGCATGAAATTAGTATTCTCATGGATCAATTTTGTTATCTTTAGAAGGAAGACAAATCTATAATTATTTCGTAGAGGAATCTTAACTTATTTGGTTGCATTATTTTATTTGTATGAATAGCTAGGGGGAATGGAAACTAGGCATCATTCCTCTCTTTAGAAAACTATTAAGTAATCATTCTACCAGTTTTTATTCTCACTATATATCTAGAGGGCCCCCAAATTATAGCATGCAAAATGTTTTTCATGTGTACATGGAAATTGTGTTTTCACCATTCATAACCCTATATTTCTACTTTTTATTTCATTTTAAATTTTGTTTCAAATTTTAGGTATTTTTTATTTCAAAATTGTAATTCCATTATATTTGATATTTGATAAGTTGTAGGTTTAGGATAAATTTCATTTAACTTGCTATATTTTTCTAATCACATTTTATTTATTTATAAATTAATTTCTAATCAAGTTAAATGTGATTTCCTAGCAAAGACTAAATTGGTATATGAAGTATTTCTACAATAATTTTTCTTCCATAGAGTTGAAATAGACACATTGTAGACAATCACTTTACCATTAGGGACCTCAATACATGCTAGGGAAAAAATTGATATTAATCCAACACATATTTATTTAGTTTAGAAAATCAAATTTTAATTGATGATTGCATCATTAGGATTTCGGTCAAATCATTAAACTTCGTAGATAACAGAGTATTGTTGTAAAAATGATTGGCCTTTATAAATAAATGAAACCGTATAGTCTAAGTTTCTACCATTGGAACCGTGGTAGCCTTAGATTAGAAAAATTAGTTATTTCTTTGAAGTTTATTTCTTTACATTAATATACTTTAAGATTAGATAACATTTACATTCTTTTCAAATTTAGTCTCAATTTGAGCTTTTTTCCTTATTTATAACTTTATTCAAAACATTTAATAATTACTAATTAAAACACTATATTACACTAAAATTCATTCCTTGCAATCCCATCATGAAACTAGCCCCATCACTAAATATTGATTTTTGAAGGGAATTCTTGTACATATTATTAGGTAGTTCTTGAAGGGCATGTAGGGGCATTGCACCATTAGTATCATGCACTTGAGGATTTGTATAGGTTATGTATACCTCCTGGTACATAATACTTAAAGACTTTGAGTTAACTTGGTCTCACCCTTGGTATTTGTTATCACTTAAGAAATAATTTCAAAATTCATAGCATCAGTTCTATTCCAAAGGATTGGTGTTAGTCTTGGTCTAGTCTTTACATGGTTGCTTTAGTGTCTAAGATCTAGAAAAAAGTCTTGATGGTATGGTCAAATAAGGTCAACACTCCGTTCTTGCCCATCACTAGTCCCACATCACACATTATTTCCATGTGTCAAGCTTGTTTCAAGGTTTACATTTTACATTTGTTCCTAAGTCATAATGTTAGATGGTGGTTAAGTCTCTTTTATGGTTTTTAGAGTCCAAGTCATAGGGTTAGAGTCTCATTTCCATCATCAAATAAAGCTCAACAACCTTGTTTTACACTTTATGGATCTCATATCATGTTTTGAAAGTCATGTGTTTAGCCATTTTGAAAAAATTTTGAAACTTGCTACGGATCCATGTTTTCGTAGCATAGATAGTGTAAAAAAATAGTTTTGCGCTATGAAATCACTGAAGCAACCTTTTTTTAGCAGAAAAATGATTTTAAGTAGTCAATTTCCAAAAGGTCTCTTGAGAAACTGAAAGTAGATTTTGGAAAACTGAAAGAGGGTTTTCTTCCTACGATACTGAAGTACAAATACCTCTTCCACTTTCTTCAAATCCATTATGATCTGTGACAAATGAAGGACCAAACTTGCACTATGAAACTGTTGTAGGTGCAATTTTTCACAAGCATATTTTTACACCTATTTTTCAAAGACTCATTTTGGGCGGTAGGAAAGATGTTTCAAAAAACAAAGGGAGGTTGTTGTTCAACATGGATTGGTTCACAAAATCCTCCTTCCATTTTTCCAAATACATTTTCTAAGAGAAGTTATGAGCTCTGTCCCAAGACCTATTTTTCAGCCAGAACGCAAGGGACAGTGTCCCAGTGTCTAGAAACATCAAAAGGATGAGTCATCAAGGGCCAACTGGAAGGTTATAAGCACCATCAAATTCAACTTCATGGAGTTATAAGTGTCAAATAATGTTTTAAATGTTGAGATAAGGTTGTTGTAATCATAATAAGGAGTTACACTCCTAGTTGTATTAGGTCTCTAGGACTCCTAGTTAGCTGTCTTTTGTATTAAATAGTTAGTTTTAAGTGTCAATAGGTGTCAAATTAGGAGGAATTCAAATTCCCCTCATGCTGGAGGAAGGAAGCTACATGAACTCTATATATGGGAGAAGAAGTAATGTACAAAGGGTTGGAAATTTATTGAAAAAAGCTCTGATATTTGGCTTCATGTAAAGAATCTGTTTTAGTAATACAAGATTGACTTTACTTCTCAGGACTCAGGAGGGATTCAATGTTCAGAATGTGTTGTGTTGTTCTTTTCCCAATATTTGCAGTGGTATGAATGTGTAATCACTTAGAATTCACTCATAGTGCTCTAACTTCCTGTATACATTCATAGACTGTGTGGCCGTATATGTTTTTGGTATGTTTTGAATGTGTTGAATGCTGAATGCCCTAACTTCTATGTAAGGTTAATACTATTGTTATACTGAAATGATGTTGACTCCATAAGCCCAATGGATAGTTTCTAATTGTGTTTCCACCATTCATATTTTTACATTTGTTTCACAAGAGTTAGCCATCTTAATCATTATCAAAAACATTAATCCTTTGAGAGAGCCCTCTCTGGTTGGGGAGGCTAAGCCTCAACCTAAAGTAGGTTTGAAATAGTTACTTGAGGTCTTCCTGGTCTGCAGCCTTCTAGGGTTAGATTTTTAGATAACATTTTGGTGCGTCTACCGGGAGCCTGAAGTCTATTCATTCCCGAAATTAAGAGGCTGAACTTCTGAAGGTAGCAGGAGCTGAGACATATTTTTGAGGCTGCAAATCTACCTTGGCGACTCCAGACATCAAATAAAAATTTGGAAGGTGACTCCACTGCTAGAAGATCAGTAGCTTGATGAAGTTACAAGATGAGTTCCACTACAAGAATGAATGCCAGGTATGCTCCTATGAATCGGTATCACATCCATGGTTTTCCAAATCCTATTCCAAAGATTGATTGGTTAGAGGATCTTCCAATATTCAAAGATGAAAAGAAAGACAATGCTGCTCTTCATTTGGTTAGGTTTCATATGCATGTACACAGTCTTAAGGTTAAGTTTCCTGAAGATTGTCTCATGAAGATGTTTATGACCACTTTAGAAGGAAAAGCATGGTCTTGGTATAAAGGTTTGGAAAATGGTTCAATATAATTGCTTGCTAATTTTCATGATGAATTCTATGAGATGTATAAAGAATGTCATCCTTCTTTATTGCTGCTCAAAGATTGTTGTAGACATTCTTTAAGTCTTATTCAGTACTTGGAGGATTGTTATGATGATGATGAATTTATGGATGAAGAAATTTTAGAGGCTCTTCATAACAATGCATTTCAACACCAAGAAGAAAGTATAACATCCCATGAAATGCAACATGAATATCAGCAGGGGTTTACTTATGAAAACCATGTTCAATCCCCTGATATGAATGAGAATATGCAGCAAACTTGCCAATATTTTGATCACAAAGAGTATGAAAATGATTACAAACACCAAGAAGAAATGATGGAAGAAATTTTTTATAACCCTCAGGCAGAGGAAAGGGTTGTTCATTTTTGTAATAGTTAAGGAAAGTTGCCTTGCCTACAATAGATAAGGAAAGCGAGGCAACTTTCCTTATCCATTGCAAGTGAGGCAGTGATTGAAATTGAGATGGTGCAGACTTCTTTAATATTCAAGTTGCAGGAATTCCATGGAGGATTATACGGAAAGAAAGGAGCCCACAAGACCATTAGTAATTCAAGACACACACCAGCAGGCTAAAAAAGGAAAAGGTCAGATCAAAGAAAAGATACAAGAACAATTCACAGGTGAAACGATACAAAGAAGAATAACCAGGAGCAAGTTAGCTAAAATAAATCACACAACAATTTTTAACAACTTCATGGCAGATGGAAAGGCCATTTCAAGCAAAGGAAAGATCAAGAGAGTTGAATTTTTGGCCTCAAGCTATGTTTTTAAAATTACACAGCAGTTTCATAGCGCGCTACGAAACTGCTGTAGCTGCACATTATGATTTCATGGACCAATGTTGAAAGAAAAAGGTAAATATTATTGAAGGGGAACCTCTAAAAAGGATAATTTAAAAGGTGTCAACATTCAGTACGGGAAAAACAAGTAGAGGAGAGACATTTTTTAACTCTAAACTTTATCAATCAACTTATCAGTCGAACTGTCTTCTTGTTTTTAACCGTCAACTTCTATAAGGGTTTCTGAGCGGTTGAAAACTCATCTCTGAAAAGTGAAAGTGGTTTTCATTCCTAAGATACTAAAGTACAAAAACCTCTTTCACTTTCTTCAAATCCATTATGATCTGGGAGAAATGGAGGACCAAACTTGCGCTACGAAACTGCTGTAGGTGCAGTTTTCCACAAGCATATTTCTCTGTTTTACACCTATTTTTCAAAGACACATTCTGGACAACTGAAGAAGTATTTTTAAAAACCAAGAGAGGTTTTTGTTCTAGACATCATGTGCTACAAAACCCTCCTTCAGTTTCAAAACGTGTGTCATGGATGAGGAGCTAAGGGCTCTATCCCACGTGCCATTTTCAGGGATCCTAAACCTAAAAACAGGGAAACATGTTCCCTAATTTCTAGGGTTTGTCTTTAGCAGTCAGATGACCACGTGGGAGGCTTCATAAAATTCGAATTCTTGAGGTTTCAAGTTGTCAATAATTATTTAAATTCTTAGATAAGGTTTTTGTAATCATAATAAGGAGTTACACTCCTAGTTGTATTAGGTCTCTAGCACTCCTAGTTAGTTGTCTTTTGTATTAAATAGTTAGTTTTAAGTGTCAATAGGTGTCAAATTAGGAGGAATTGGAATTCCCCGCATGCTGGAGGAAGGAATCTACACGAAATATATATATGGGAGAAGAGGTAATGCACAAAGGGTTGGAAATTTATTGAAAAAAGCTCTGATATTTGGCTTCATGTAAAGACTCTGTTTTAGTAATCAAAGATTGACTTTACTTCTCAGGACTCAAGAGGGATTCGATGTTTAGAATGTGTTGTGTTGTTCTTTTCCCAATATTTGCAGTGGTATGAATGTGTAATCACTTAGAATTCACTCATAGTGCTCTAACTTCCTGTATACATTCATAGACTGTGTGGTCCTATATGTTTTTGGTATGTTCTGAATGTGTTGAATGTTGTGTTAGCGCTCAAATATGCCTTAGGCTGAAATAAGGCAATACTCAAGGCCACATCAAACCACGCTCAGCCTCGTAGCTAGCCCTACGAGGACAGGAGAGGGCTCTCTCCAGGTCAAACTCGGTAAAAGATAATCGAAAAGGCTCGAGATGACAGAATTGATGACTGATTTTGGGCTAGGTATTAATTACAAAGGGTTTATGATTGATTTTTAATGATTTTGTTGAAATCGAGGGAAAGGCAATTTTGGGTGCGGGGATGAGGCACAGTTTTTGCAGAGGTCCACTTGGGGAAAGATAGGCAATTGTTTTGATGCCTTAAGGCAAGTGAGATGGATAGATCAGACAAGTGAGAGGTTAAGGAGAGCAAGAGGTCTCAAGGATTCTCCTTAAACCGAAGAAAACATAGAATATTAAACAAATTTAAAGGCAGAGCATGGCAATTTCATGGATTCTACCTTAACACATCATTTGATTAATAAGAGAAGATTCAATAGAGATAATGATGCACAAACATAACTTAAAAAAACTGAAAGAAACACACCATCAAGAAATAAAGCCACATGGATCCCAAGTAGTGCTGCAAAATCGTGGTCTTCCTTTGCCAAATTGCTGATAAAATATGTACAATATAGTCTCAAACTATCCCAAGAGTCCCACCTTTGCTACTGAATGAAAAATTACATATATAGACCAAGCCAAACGATTCCCTAACCTCTAGGGGTCGAGCTCCTCCTTCTAGGAGCTGTTTCAACCAATTCTAAACTGAGCACTACAAACTAGGCAATCAAAACAACTTGCCTCTATAAACTTGGAAACCAATTCATTCATTAATTTTTTGACATTTTATGAATGAATCTTCTAGAATAGGTAAAAAGAGCCATGCCAATCATGAAATTACATTAGTTACATCAAAGAAAGTGAAAAATCCCATGAAAAGTCAAGACTGATCAAAAGCTGCGTTGTCCTGAGCTGAAAGTGCAAAATTGGCCAATTTCCCTTACGCGTAGCGCGCCTTTTCTCTACGCGTAGCACGCATTTCAGGCCAATTTTGAGGTACTTCTCGGCATCCAAATGAGGTACAAGTGGGCTTGTTGGAAATTTCTGGATGTCTACTTTCACGCCCAAGTGGAATTGTTCAATTTGGTGGGCATTTTCCCCTCCCAAATTACAATTGCCCAAGCCTGCTTCCTGTGTGTCCAAAAAGTGGCAAAAGGTCATTTTTTGCTTGTGTTTTGACCTTTTGGGGGCTCAAATCTTCATGAAACTTCTTGGCCATGGCTGAGCAAGTGTATTTTGTCATGAAAAATCCAAAAATGCAAACGTTTCCTGAAATGGACCTCCCCAACTTAAGGGTAGCGCGCGGCGTGCTACGTGTTGGGGACAAAAACCTGTTTTTGACAAAAATTTTCAAAAATGACCAAAATTCCTCCAAATTGTCTGAATTTTGAGTTCGGGGTGTATCATTGAGTGTTATGATCCCTCAAGGTGGCATCAACCAAAACCTGAAGTGGATCGGGCCTTTTCCTCCGTTTTAGTGCCTTGGCCAATCGTCTTTTGAGAACCTTCATTTTTTCCTTGCACACGTGCATGCGGGCCCAATAATAATTCTTCATGTGGCGGAGCATATCTTTCTCTCTATTGGCTTTCGCCAACAACCTTTCCAAGTGAGTGTTCACCCGAATAAGCATGGATTCTCGATCTATGGGTGTCAAATCACCGTGTCTCCTATGGGCCAATTCCCGGTCTTCACGAATCTTCTGCTGCTCATAAAGCTCGTGCTCGTCCTCCAACTGTTTGTTATGCTGCTCTAAATATTTAATCACCCATTTTGCCATCTGCAATTTCTTATGCAGCGACTCATTCTCGGCCTTTTTCTCTCGGATGATCTCCTTGAGCTCTTAGGCAGGAGAGCTAGCCTCAATATCAATGACATATGTATCTAGACCTGCTAAAGGACCCTCATCAATCATGGGCCTCTTGCCCCTGTCCTGAACCTGTACCTGTGCTGAAGAAGGTGGCGAGACCCCTTCCACATGATGTGGAGATAGTACTCGCTGTGTCAATGAAGTCAACAAGACCCCTTCCACCCCGGGTGGAGATAGTACTCGTCGTGTAGCTGCAAATAAGGCTACGGGGCCTTTCTGATATGTTACATATGCTGGAGCATCAACATGCTCGGTCTCATGAATGTCCGGCTGCTGTGAAGGCCCCTCATCATTGACAATCTTAGGAGGTGGATGTGGCACTGTGAAGAAGTCGCGAGAAATGAAATCCTCCCATGGAATACCTTGCTGTGCCAACTGATGCATCACTATGATCTCGATCAGTGCATAATGATATATGCTTTTGAGTTTCTGTGTGGGGCTCTTCCTTTGCACTGCGGGCACCATCTTCTCTATATTTCAGCACATGAAAAATGGTATGTTCATCATTCGTACCCAGGTAAAATGCATCAACAAATGGATATGGTACGAATATAAACGTGGAAATCGGCCCTCACAAGTAAAGTAGCGCATAATAAGCCTCATCAAGGGTGCATACTCCTCCCTTAGGAATCTGAAAGGAAAAACAACAGTAAGGTTCCTCATGAACCCGCGTTTGATGTATGGTTGATAATGAAATTTGCCTAGTAGCTTGCGCTTGGTCCAATCTTCCCCAACATTCGGTATCCCGATGGCTTGAGCAACATCCTCGGGTGATAGTGTGAAATCCACTCCTGCAAGGTTCACATGGCCATTGTGCAAATGTAGGACAAACAAGCGGACTAATTCCCTATGATGTTGAATTTGTGAGATCTTCTCACAATACTCAAAACATGATTGGTATCGAAAACAAGACAGCGCAAATGGACAAGCTTGCAAATAAGCCAAAGAAGTGGGCTCCTCTCTAACATGCCAACCCCCTTTACCACCCTTGTGATGCCTCCTAGGCACTTCTTCCTCCAGTGTTGATCCACTGTAATCACTCTGCTCATAATCTAATTCAGTTTCTAACATGGTTTTGAAGACAAAATTGCTGAACTGTATGTGTTGACTGTGCACACACTTGATTGTTGTTTGACTTTTTATGCTGTTTGAATTTTTATTCAAATGTTGTTACCAAGGGGACATAAAGACAAGGGAATTGTTAGGGAACTGGAAACATGAGGGAATAAGGGGAAATGAAAATAAGGAGGAATTTATGGAAGGGAAAAAACATAGGAAACTATGATAGTGTAGGATTTTGGGGTGAAGTAAGTTTTGGGGCTAAGTAGGGTTTTGAGATTTTTTGGAGAAATATTGTGGAATTTTATGGGAAATTTGAAAAGAAATAGTAATGAATATGGGGGGGAAAAGGAGGGTGAATCATGGGAAAACCTTGGGAAGCATGTCTTTGAAACCCTAGCAAATGTAGTCTTTCATTTTACACATCAACATTAGGGTTTTTTGTTTTCAATTTCATGACATATTGGTCATATTTCCTTTACATTCATTTTGCAAAAAATAACCAAAATAATCATGAAAGAGCTTACTTGTAACTTGCTTGAGCTGAGAGAGGTGTATTGTGTGTTTGCTGCAAGTTTTAGGGCGAAATGCCCAATGCGTAGTGCCCTCTACCCAATGCGTAGTGCGCCCTATACGCGTAGCGCCCGTGTAAATTTTCACTGCCAAAACCTCCCCTACGCGTAGCGCGCCACCAACGCATAGTGCGCCACTCCCAACGCGTAACGCGCTACCAAGACTTCCCAACTTTTCTCAATAACTCATGAAATCGCCTTTGCAAGTTTGCACTTAGCTTGTGAGAGGCAAATGAGTTACAAATGAAGATTAATGTGCTTTATAGGCTTCCTTTGGATTTACATTTGCCCAAAACCCACTTTCTAATGTTTTGAGTGTTGACATTTTTTGAACTTAATTGGCTCTGATTTTTGGTTTCTTTTCTTTGAAAAATTGGTTGGAATGATGGTTTCTTCTGAAAATTTTTGCAAGGATAGCTTCCAAGGTGCTTTGGCAAAGGAGACCAAGGCTGCACTTTGACATTTGGAAAATTTGAAAATTTGAAAATTTTTACAAAAAATGAGAAAATGAACTTTGTTTTTCAAAAACAAAGTTTTTGAAAACAAAGTGGAAATTTAGCTGAAGAATAGTGAAATTTGTTGAAATGATGCTTTATGAAGGACATCCCCTTGGCCTGCTGGTCCTTTATGACTTCTCAAGACAAAATTTGACTCAACCCTAGACCTAAGACCTAGAAATTTAAAACAAGACAAATGATTTTTTGAAGACTTTATTGACTCAAAGAAACCTGAACCAGCAGTGCCAAACAAGAGGGGAATAGTAGACACAAGCTCCTCTAGCAGAGTTATTGCATGCCTAACGGAATGCAACATGATCACACTGATGGGACACCTAATTATGAAATGCAAAGAGCTTTGATCTCTGGTGGAGGGCTAGTATACCGACTCTAACATTGGCTCCAATGGGGATGGTAGCTCCTTGGAGATGCCAAGAATAGTAGATCTATGGAAGAGCAGACAGTGCCTTCATCCATTGGGCGATGGAGTCATTATTTTGAATGGATAACACAAAACCTTTGACACATTTATTGAATGAAAACTTGACCGAAAACTGACTGAAACTTAACTGAAACTTGACTCAAACCAACTCGATGACAAATTGAAATGATGGAAAAAACTTGACTCTAACAAACTAACTCAAGACCTAAACTTAAAACTTAAAACTTGATGGTAGTACATAACCGCCTATGTTTCTTACAAGACAACATATCCTCAAACTATATCAAAATGCCAATGCAACCAATCAAGAAGATGGCTTCTTGACTGATTCTTCCTATCAGATCTTCTGGTCAGAAATACAAACTGATAACTGGGCATCCAAAAACATAGCTAACCGTGATCTCCTTCATCACTGAACACTGCAATAATCACTTTCACTGCTGGCTGCAACAAACTTGCTAGAGGATCTTGAAAAACATGAAGATTTCCCATTTCCACCTCCTGCTGAAAGAACAAGGTGTCCTTTGCTTCAAATTCTAATCTACCTTCATCATATGCTTCGGTAAAAGTATGCCCGTGGGCTTCAAAAAACTTTGAACAGGTAGATGAGCATATCTCCTCTTGTAAAAACATTTCAACACAGGAAACATATGAAGAATCTGAAAGGTAATGATGTATGCTATGATCTTCTGTAGTCTGACAATATGGTAGGTCATCTTCATATGATACCACAACCAAATTATCAAGTTCCTTATTACATTCTTCAATCATAAGGAAAGAAACTTCAGCTAATTCTTGAACTGCAAAAATGACATTTCTATCATCTACCATAAATTCATCCAAAGGAACCTTTTCACTTACTTGAATGAAGATCTCATCTTGTTTTTCATGAACTGACTCAATTACCTCCTCATGCAGGCTCTGTTCTGATGGCATGAGAACATTTGGATCAAAAAGTTTGTCTATGATCTCAACCACAAAACTCTCCTTTTCAAGATTCAGCACAAAGTATGCTTGGTCATCATAATCTGAATCTAGAACTGAAGTAGTTGTCCTAACATTATAACATTCTGCAATTTGCATGTTGTATTCTTCTGTGGGAAAATCCGAAACAAGCTCTTCTCTTTCATCATCTTCCACCATATGACCATCTTTAGGCTGTTGATCTTGATTCTGCTGCAAAATTTCCTGAGCATCTTGATGGGAATCCTCCAGGTTCTCTTCATGTCGATGAAATGGTTTCTCGTACAGTGCTTCCATGATCTCATCATCCATAAAATTTTCATCTTCATAATATTTCTCAAGGTTTTCAATAAAAGTAGAAGCATGCTTGCAACAGTCTTGAACTAAATTTAATGATGGATAAGAGTCCTTATATCGTTCAATGAACATAGCATGAAAATCCTTTAAACAGTAAATACAAGCAGGTGGCAAACTTTCATACCATGATTGGGCTTTACCTTCCAGAGTGGCCAAGAATATCTTCATAAAGCAATCTTCAGGAAAATCAACCTTCAACTTGCGAATATGCATGTGAAATCTAACCAGATGTAGAGCAGCGTCCTTCCTACCATCATCTTTAAATGTAGGCAAATTCCTTGACCAATCTACCTTCGGAATTTTATTTGGAAAACCAGGGATGTGATCTCGGCTCATACGAGCATATCTTCTTGTGATTCGATCCATCTTGAAAATCTCACAGCTACTGATCTCTTTGCAGTGAAGTCACCATGAAGCACAGGTCGCTGGATTCTTCAGTGAATGAAGTTGCCAGGTGACTGATTTCAGCGTTTCTAGTGTCCAATCATTGTTCACCATCAACAATCAGATCTGAACTTGATACATGTACTGGGGAAATTTATAAGTTAAGTGTTACGATTACAAGCTAGACTGGAGATCGAGTGAAGCAGCATTTATCTACTATGCACTCGCAGAGCAATGTGCAGTTTGAAGGCTACCTGGCGTGACTTCAGACTCCGTCTGTAGCTATAAATCAAATAACACTAACAAGCAAACCAGTTCTTCCCCAGTATGGTCGCCACTATGTTAGCGCTCAAATCCGCCTTAGGTTGAAATAAGGCAAGACTCAAGGCCACATCAAACCACACTCAGCCTCGTAGCTAGCCCTACGAGGACAGGAGAGGGCCTTCTCCGGGTCAAACTCGGCAAAAGATAATTGAAAAGGATCGAGATGACCGAATTGATGACTGATTTTAGGCTAGGTATTAAGTACAAAGGGTTTAGGATTGATTTTTTATGATTTTGTTGAAATCGAGGGAAAGGCAATTTTGGGTGTGGGGATGAGGCACAGTTTTTGCAGAGGTCCACTTGGGGCAAGATAGGCAATTGTTTTGATGCCTTAAGGCAAGTGATATGGATAGATCAGACCAGTGAGAGTCTAAGGAGAGCAAGAGGTCTCAAGGATTCTCCTTAAACTGAAGAAAACATAGAATATTAAACAAATTTAAAGGCAGAGCATGGCAATTTCATGGATTCTACCTTAACACTTCATTTGCTTAATAAGAGAAGATTCAATAGAGATAATTATGCACAAACATAACTTACAAGAACTAAAAGAAACACACCATCAAGACATAAAGCAACATGGATCCCAAGTAGTGCTGCAAAACCGTGGTCTTCCTTTGTCAAATTGCTGATAAAATATGTACAATATAGTCTAACTATCCCAAGAGTCCCACCTCTGCTACTGAATGAAAAATTACATATATAGACCAAGCCAAACCATTCCCTAACCTATAGGGGTCAAGCTCCTCCTTCTAGGAGCTGTTTCAACCAATTCTAAAGTGAGCACTACAAACTAGGCAATCAAAACAACTTGCCTCTATAAACTTGGAAACCAATTCATTCATTAATTTTTTGACATTTTATGAATGAATCTTCTATAATAGGTAAAAAGAGCCATGTAAATCATGAAATTACATTAGTTACATCAAATAAAGTGAAAAATCCCATGAAAAGTCAAGACTGGTCAAAAGCTGCGTTGTCCTGAGCTGAAAGTGCAAAATTGGCCAATTTCCCCTACGCGTAGTGCGCCTTTTCTCTACGCGTAGCGCGCCTTTCAGGCTAATTTTGAGGTACGTCCTGGCATCCAAATGAGGCACAAGTGGGCGTGTTGGAAAGGCCTGGATGTTTACTTTCTAGCCCAAGTGGCATTGTTCAATTTGGTGGCCATTTGCCCCTCCAAAATTGCAATCTCCCAATACTGCTTCCTGTGTGTCCAAAAAGTGGCAGAAGGTCATTTGTTGCTTGTGTTTTGACCTTTTTGGGGCTCAAATCTTCATGAAAATTCTTGGCCATGGCTGAGAAAGTGTATTTTGTCATGACAAATCCAAAAATACAAACGTTTCCTGAAATGGACCTCCCCAACTTAAGGGTAGCGCGCAGCGCGCTACTCGTTGGGGACAAAAACTTGTTTTTGACAAAAATTTTCAAACATGACCAAAATTGCTCCAAATTGTCTAAATTTTGAGTTGGGGGTGTATCATTGACTGTTATGCTCCCTCAAGGTGGAATCAGCCAAAATCTGAAGTGGATCGGGCCTTTTCCTCCGTTTTAGTGCATTGGCCAATCGTCTCTTGAGAACCTTCATTTTTGCCTTGCACACGTACACGCGGGCCCAATAATGATTCTTCATGTGGCGGAGCATATCTTTGTCTCTATTGGCTTTCGCCAACAACCTTTCCAAGTGATTTTTGACCTGAATAAGCATGGATTCTCGATCTATGGGTGTCAAATCACCGGGTCTCCTACGGGCCAATTCCTGGTCTTCACGAATCGTCCACTGCTCATACAGCTCGTGCTCGTCCTCCAACTGTTTGTTACGCTGCTCTAAATATTTAATCACCCATTTTGCCATTTGCAATTTCTTGTGCAGTGACTCATTCTCGGCCTTTTGCTCTCGGATGATCTCCTTGAGCTCTGAGGCAGGAGAGCTAGCCTCAGTATCAATGACATGTGTATTCGGACCTACCGAAGGACCGTCATCAATCCTGGGCCTCTTGCCCCTGTCCTGAACTTGTACCTGTGCTGAAGAAGGTGGCGAGACCCCTTCCACATGATGTGGAGATAGTACTCATTGTGTCGATGAAGTCAACGAGACCCCTTCCACTCCGGGTGGAGATAGTACTCGTCGTGCAGCTGCAAATAAGGCTCTGGGGCCTTTCTGATATGTTACATATGCTAGAGCATCAACATGTTTGGTCTCATGAATGTCCGGCTGCTGTTAAGGCCCCTCATCATGGAAAATCTCAGGAGGTGGATGTGGCACTGTGAAGAACTCGCGAGAAATGAAATCCTCCCATGGAATACCTTGCTGTGCCAACTGATGCATCACTATGATGTCGATCAGTGCATAATGATATATGCTTTTGAGTTGCTGTGCGGGGCTCTTCCTTTGCACTACGGGCACCATCTTCTCTATATTCCGGCACATGAAAAATGGTATGTTCATCATTTGTACCCGGGTAAAATGCATCAACAAACAGATATGGTACGAATATAAACGTGAAAATCGGCCCTCACAAGTAAAGTAGCGCATATAAGCCTCATCAAGGGTGCATACTCCTCCCTTAGGAATCTGAAAGGAAAAACAACAGTAAGGTTCCTCATGAATCCGGGTTTGATGTATGTTTGATAATGAAATTTGCCTAGTAGCTTGCGCTTGGTCCACTCTTCCCCAAAATTCGGTATCCCAGTGGCTTGAGCAACATCGTCGGGTGATAGTGTGAAATCCACTCCTGCAAGGTTCACATGGCCATTGTGCAAATGTAGGACAAACAAGCGGACTAATTCCTTGTGATGTTGAATTTGTGAGATCTTCTCACAATACTCAAAACATGATTGGTATCGAAAATAAGACAGCGCAAATGGACAAGCTTTCAAATAAGCCAAAGAAGTGGGCTCCTCTCTAATATTCCGACCACCTTTACCACCCTTGTGATGCCTCCTAGGCACTTCTTCCTCCGGTGTTGATCCACTATAATCACTCTGCTCATAATCTGATTCGATTTCTGACATGGTTTTGAAGACAAAATTGCTGAACTGTATGTGTTGACTGTGCACACACTTGATTGCTGTTTGACTTTTTATGTTGTTTGACTTTTTATTCAAATTTTGTTACCAAGGGGACATAAAGACAAGGGAATTGTTAGGGAAAGGGAAAGATGAGGGAATAAGGGGAAATGAAAATAAGGAGGAATTTATGGAAGGGAAAAAACATAGGAAACTATGATAGTGTAGGATTTTGGGGTGAAGTAAGTTTTGGGGCTAAGTAAGGTTTTGAGATTTTTTGGAGAAATATTGTGGAATTTTATGGGAAATTTGAAAAGAAATAGTAATGAATATGGGGGGGAAAAGGAGGGTGAATCATGCGAAAACCTTCGGTAGCATATCTTTGAAACCCTAGCAAACTTAGTCTTTCATTTTACACATCAACATTACGGTTTTTTGCTTTCAATTTCATGGCATATTGGTCATATTTCCTTTACATTCATTTTTCAAAAAATAACCCAAACAATCATGAAAGAGCTTACTTGTAACTTGCTTGAGCTGAGAGAGGTGTATTGTGTGTTTGCTGCAAGTTTTAGGGCGAAATACCCAACGTGTAGCGCCCTCTGCCCAACGCGTAGCGCACCCTCTACGCGTAGCGCCCATGTAAATTTGCACTGCCAGAACCTCCCCTACGCGTAGCATGCCACCAACGTGTAGCACGCCACTCCCAACGCGTAGCGCGCTACCAAGACTGCCCAACTTTGCTCAATAACTCATGAAATCGCCTTTGCAAGTTTGCACTTAGCTTGTGAGAGGCAAATGAGTTACAAATGAAGATTAATGTGCTTTATAGGCTTCCTTTGAATTTACATTTGCCCAAAACCCACTTTCTAATGTTTTGAGTGTTGACACTTTTTGAACTTAATTGGCTCTGATTTTTGGTTTCTTTTCTTTGAAAATTTGGTTGAACTGATGGTTTCTTCTGAAAATTTTTGTAGGGATAGCTTCCAAGGTGCTTTGGCAAAGGAGACCAAGGCTACACTTTGAAAATTGGAAAATTTGAAAATTTGAGAATTTTTACAAAAAATGAGAAAATGAAATTTGTTTTTCAAAAACAAAGTTTTTGAAAACAAAGTGGAAATTTCGCTGAAGAATAGTGAAATTTGTTGAAATGATGCTTTATGAAGGACATCCCTCTGGCCTGCTGGTCCTTTATGACTTCTCAAGAAAAAAATTGACTCAACCCTAGACCTAAGACCTGGAAATTTAAAACAAGACAAATGACTTTTTGAAGACTTTATTGACTCAAACAAACCTAAACCAGCAGTGCCAAACAAGAGGGGAATAGTAGACACAAGCTCCTCCAGCAGAGTTATGGCATGCCTAATGGAATGCAACATGATCACGCTGATGGGACACCTAATTATGAAATGCAAAGGGCTTTGATCTCTGGTGGAGGGCTACTAGACCGACTCTAACATGTTGAATGCCCTGACTTCTATGTAAGGTTAATACTATTGTTATACTAAAATGATGTTGACTCCATAAGTGAAATGGATAGTTTCTAATTGTGTTTCCGCCATTCATATTTTTACATTTGTTTCACAAGAATTAGCCATCTTAATCATTATCAAAAACATTAATCCTTTGAGAGAGCCCTCTCTGGTTGGGGAGGCGAAGCCTCAGCCTAAAGTAGGTTTGAAATAGTTACTTGAGGTCTTCCTGGTCTGCAGCCTTCCAGGGTTAGATTTTGAGATAACATTTTTAAAATTTTATCTCAAAATCTAACCCTGGAAGGCTACAGACTAGGAAGACCTCAAGTAACTATTTCAAACCAAAAGACTGCTAACTAGGAGTCCTAGAGACCTAATACAACTAGGAGTGTAACTCCATATTATGATTACAACAACCTTATCTCAACCTTTAAAACATTATTTGACACCTATAACTCCATGAAGTCGAATTTTATGGTGCTTATAACCTTCCAGCTGGCCCTCCATGACTCATCCTTTTGATGTTCCTAGAAACTAGGAGACTGTCCCTTGCTCTGTTCTCGCTGAAAAATAGGTCTTGGGATAGAGCTCATAACTTCTCTTAAACACTGTATTTGGAAAAACTGAAGGATTCTTTTGTGAAACAATCCATGCTGAACAAAAACCTCTCTTGGGTTTTTGAAACATCTTTCCTACTGCCTAGAATGAGTCTTTGAAAAGCAGGTGTAAAAATATGCTTTTGAAAAACTGCACCTACATCAGTTTCATAGCGCAAGTTTGGTCCTTCATTTCTCACAAATCATAATGGATTTGAAGAAAGTGGAAGAGGTTTTTGTACTTCAGTATCTTACGAAAAAAAAATTCTTTCAGTTTTCCAAAATCTGCTTTCAGTGGCTCAGGAGACCTTTTGGAAATTGACTACTTAAAATAATTTTTCTACGGAGAAAAGGCTGCTTCAGTGATTTCGTAGCGCAAAACTAGTTTCTTACACTGTCTGCGCTATGAAAACATGGATTCGTAGCAAGTTTCAATTTTTTTTCAAAATGGCTAAACACATGACTTTCAAAACATGATATGAGATCCATAAAGTGTAAAACAAGGTTGTTGAGCTTTATTTGATGATGGAAATGAGACTCTAACCCTATGACTTGGACTCTAAAAACCATAAAAGAGACTTAACCACCATCTAACATTATGGCTTAGGAACAAATGTAAAATGTAAACCTTGAAACAAGCTTGACACATGGAAATAATGTGTGATGTGGGACCAATCATGGGAAAGAATGGAGTGTTGACCTTATTTGACCATACCAACAAGACTTTTTTCTAGATCTTAGACACTAAAGCAACCATGTAAAGACTAGACCAAGACTAACACCAATCCTTTGGAATAGAACTGATGCTATGAATTTAGAAATCATTTCTTAAGTGATAACAGTATTGACTTTGATTCAATTTGTATATGCTTTGTAGAGAAGAATCTTAGGGAATATACATTTTATTTTAACATGGGAAATAAAATGAACTTGCATAAATGTTTTGATTAATCATATAGACTTATGTACATTTTTGTAAAAGTTAAATATAATTGGAAATGGAAATGCATTTATAAAAGGACGAGTTAAATAAAAAGAAAGTGATTTTATTGGAAAATAACATTTTCATGTGAATTTACTCAATGAAGAAGAAAGAAAGGAATGCGGGGAATATCTAAGAACAAAAATAGGAGAAAAGGTTAGAATTTGATGAATAATATCTATTTTACATTTTAAATAAAATAATTATTTATTCTTTGAGTGACACATGGGTGGGTGAATAATATGTGCTTGTTATTTTGGATGAGATGGACAAATGACATGAGCCTCAAAGGCTATATAAGAAAGGATGATTAGACTTGAGATCTCACTATTTTGGATTGTAATGATGGATGGATGTCATAATGTTAATTTTTACTTCTTGTTCTAGTATTGAGTTTCATCTCAAGAATGAGCTACCACATAGGTGGGGACCTCAAACACTATCCAAATATTTTGCAAGATAGTTTTTGTACACTTCTCATACAACCTATTGAGCTTAGGTGTAACATACCCAAACTTTTAGTGTCTTTAATAAAATGGAGTCTTAGTGATATGCTTATCAAAATCCTTCCACCATCTAATGAATTTGATTAGTGTCAATATCATAGCACCAAATCATTGTATGATAGAGGTTTCTTAAGATATTTCTCTTCCCTCCCATGGCAATGCCCTTCGACGACACTCTTAAGTATTATTTTTTCTTCAACAATATGGTTTGGGACACTAGGTGTCACATCTAAATTATTTATGGAGTGGACAAATTCTATCATGCATGCCTTTGAAATATCACATCCTCGTAGTTCATACCCCTTTAGCCAACCACAACTTTCTTTACTCTATGCCAAACCATGTAACACATGGATAATTAGAAGGTTTTGTAATGAAGACAAGAGCTTCCAATATTGGATGGTTTGAAGAGTCTTCTCCCCCTTACACATTTATTTCACCATTCCTCTTACTCTGGATTGGTGTTAATTGAGCATCTGCATAGTTTGGCACACTTTAGATCGCATTCCTATAAAAATCCAAGCACCAAAGTGTAGGTTTTACCTTCCATTAAGTTTTATGTGTATACAAGGATAGAGGTATGAGTGTTCCATTAGGCATACTCAAACTTACATTTCTCAGTGCATGAGGGTAATTTTTTTTTGAGGTTGAAAGCCTAAGCTCATATATGGCCCATGCTTGATAAAACCATTAAATGGTTTAGCCTATTAGGGTTCTATAATTTATAGAATCCCAAGACGATTAATCATTTCACAGTTTGCAGGTTTCAAACTATTCATAAGATGTCAATTTTCAATTGATTCAATGAAAAGAGGGTATATAAAAAGAAGAAAAAGAAAAAAGAAAAGAGAACCCCAAATGTTGTTCAAATAATATAGTTTAAGCATGATTGTACAAATTTCAATTTATGTTCATAGGTTAGAAAATAAATATTACCCAAACAGTTTAAACTTGGTAAATCAATAGATAGGTAGAAATTGAATTTGGCCCAAATATTTAATCTGGGGGGAGAAATAAGTAATAGAGTAGGTTAGATTTTTAAAGAAAAAGAGATGTCAAAAAAGAAAAAAAGATGAAAGGGTCTGCAAGTCTAAGTGCACACTACAAAAGGAAGATAACAAAAAATGCTAGGCTATGTAGTAAGGGTAAGTAGATTCAAAGAAAAGAAAATGGATATAAAAAGACCTTTTTAAAAGTCGGAAGTCAGTTTCTAATATTTTCCTAAGGTGAAAAGAAAATTCCAATCTTTTCTAAGGTCAGAGTAAGTAAATTTATAAGGAAGGGGTCTTATATCCCATTCATAATCATTCCCCCTTAAACATTATTTATTTATCCCTTTGTTTCTATAGTTCGCCCCCATTTATTTCCCTTCATATCATGGTTAATCCACCTACCATATTTCACTCCATCTCCTCTCACTCCACCTGATCTAATGGCCCACACCACTTGTTGACCCCCCCACCTCTGAAAGCTAACCCTGGGGGGGAGGTCCGAAGTCGATAGTTTCTGCCCCCATATGTTTCATGCCCTCATGAGTTTCCACCCCCTGCTTTCATACCACCTACCACTCCCCAAGCCCCCCGAAATGATGTATGTGATACCACCAAACTACTCATCCATTTAACCATTGGATACCTACCACCTCACGGTGCCAAACCATCCCATCCACCCAATCACTTCCATTCCTGCTGTTGGGCAATAAATGGGTTGGGCCATTAGCCAACAGACCCATGCCAAATCAGGCCAATCCAATGGTACGGTTACAAATCATAAAAACACTAGTTTATGCCAATTTCGAATTTTAACTATTATTGTTCACTTGCAAGCGTCTTTCCACTCCATTAAGCCATTATCAAGAATGCAAAATGAATCCAAAGCACAGTAATACAGTGCAGGATTACTCATTTTCTGGCAACAATCGTCATTTCCCACTCTTGAATCCCATTTATGTTTAAATCCCTATTCTTTCTCCCTCACTAAAATCCAACTTCTTTTATCCCTTTCTATTATAGATTTAGCACGGGACAATTTTTAGAGGAAAGCTACAGAGAAAACATTAATGGCACCAAAGAAGGAAGAACCAGAAGTATTCAACCCAATGGTGCACCCACCACTAGATTTAGATCATTTACCATTGGCTGATAGGGATTACAAGATCCATGAAACCCTCTCAAAATTTGATCTCTTTAATATATATTGTTGGTGGGAGAACAAATTCATGGAGGAGATGGATGACATAGGCCTTTGGGACACCAACCTGCCTTTTTATGTCTTCCCTAAAACACATAGTTTCCTAGAATTGATCAGGAAATGTCATTCATGTTACAACCCACAACAAAGGGCAGTGATGGCCCCAACAAGACATATTTTATTCATTTTATGCTCAATCCATCATGCAGATGATGCAGGCCCCAGTTATTGAAGGAGTTATTCCTTTTTAACATGAAGGTTTTATTTAAATGTACCAAAATCTTGAGTTTCCTAATAGAGCTAAAACATTAGAACTTTTCATGGTTGAGAACACATCTCTACCAAGCAAAAACCCTCCTTATTCCTCCTCTGTTTTCCCTGGAAGAATTAGACACATCGCCACAATTCTTTCCTATTTACTTGGCTATTATTATGACCAATGGCTTGATGAAGCTATTGTAGCTTTCCTATCTATCTTGTAAATTGAATCCAAGCCTTCTGTCCTTTTCAACTTCAGAGAGTTTCTGCAGATGCAATCCATGAACAGCTTGTCAATTTTTTCACAGATGAAGTTTTCCATTACTCCTCAGTGTTAGTTTACATGTTTTTGTATTTTCAGGTAGATAGGTTCTATTTTCCATTAACCAAAATGAATGAGGAAGGTGAACCTCAATCAGTGATATTTTGGACAACATTGGTAATGAAAGATCAAAAGGAATTTAGTTACAAGACATTTGTGGAAATTTTTGTCCACCCAGCAATGAGCCTCCTCAGTGGGACAACAGAACCAAGTATAAATGAAGATATAAAGAGAATTATGCAACCGTCTAATCAAGCCATAATTTGTGATTGGTACTTGTACCAAAACTACATTGAAATAAGACTGTATGGTTTTGAATTAGCCCCCTGCAAATTGCCAAAGTTCCTCCCCATGAGGATCTTTGCATTGGAGTACATTACACAGATGATTAATGCAGATGAGATATGTTTTGTATAAGCCAAGAAGAAATCCCAATTCAGGATCAAGTCTGAAATTGGTCCATTCATTTGCAAGAGCAGAGCTGCAGGAGAGGAGGCAGACAAAAGATTAAGAAAGATGAATTTTACCCATAGCTTAACATGGTCTTATGAACCATGGGGCATTATTTTTAAGAAGAGGGTGGAAAATAATTCCACTGCCTACATCCACACTCAAAGGCCCGGAATCAAGAAATATATGAATCAAATAGATTGGATGCTAGATACATTACAGGAAGCTAAGGAGCAAGTAATTTCCTCTTCCATTACACAAACTCAATGACAACAGGAGAAACAAATTACTGAAGAAAGGTGTGAAAAGTGCAAAGAACAAGAGCAAGGGATAACAAGGAAGAGGTCTAGAGAAGATTAGTCACCAGGCACTGACATTTCCATGAAAGAATTCACGTTGAAGTAGAAAAAGAAAGCTACAAAACACATGGACATAGATAAAGGGTTGCCATAGTAAATGATGATCAACATAATTGATATTCCATATTCCTCCCCAGCTGGAGGAAAATAATTTCCTTATACTCTGATTTTAGAGAGACAACAATCTCTTCAAGTATCCTCATCTTCAAAGGTGACTGAAGAGAAAGAAGAGACAATTTTTGATACCTTTAGAGAAATAAAAGTTAGAAATGAAATATTGAAGAAGAACACATATGCTCAGTTTTGGAAGCAGAGTGCAACTACAAAAGGTAGACTTCTCTCTGCCTTTATCTCAGAGAAGAGAAAAATACATATGGCATTTTTTGAGGGACAAACATCAGAGCCCAAGTGTCCAGTAGACTACAAGCAGACTTCCTTTGAGTTTGATGTCAAGAATGTCCATCCAATTGATCAGCTAGAGATGCATAAGAAAACAAGGGAAATGATTTCATTTACTTTAACCAACACTTCCATGAATTTGTTCAAAATGCAGGTGTCCCTCTCAAACCCTCAGCCTCAGTTGAAGATGGAGAGGATTTCAACATTGTCAAAGGACACCAAGATTAAGTCTTTGGAAGACTTAGTAATAAAAATTGGATATGATCCCTTAGATACAAAACAAATGAAGAAGTAAAAAAAAGAAAAAGAAATAATTAGACATTATAGCTCTGAAGAAGTATAGGTTTTAACCCCATATAGAAAGTACCTGTATACGAATTCTAAAACACATAAAATAAACAATGCGAGATCATAACACATAAAACACATATACACAGAGATTTTCCCCTGGATCCTAAAACTGGGACCACCAACTTGATTTTTCATTATGTTCCTTTCAATGTTACAATACATATGTAGACATGCCGAAGCATCCAATACCATGGACCGAAAACCATCGCGTCCAAAAAACATGTGTGAAAATCATGCCCAAAACCATAGGTGGGTCCACCCAACCTAACAGAGGGTCCAAAACCAAAATTTTCCGGGGCACTGCCCCGAACCCCATAAAGTGGGGTTACAGGTGCTACTGAAAATCAATGTGGTTTGTTTTTTAATGATATGCAGGGTTATTCTATCATATTCCTCACAAAGTGATACTGAACATCAATGTGATTTGGTTTTTAATGATATGCAAGGTTCTTTGCCAAGAAAATTGCACTTTGGCTGTCACATTCTATCCTTATAGCTTCCTGTACTAACCCCATACTTGAACACAATCTCTGCAACCAAACTGCTTCCTTGCTTGCATGAGTGGCTACATGTATTCTGCCTCTGTAGTTGATAGTGCCACTATAGATTGTTTCTTACTCATCCAACTGACTACACCTCCAAATAAGTTAAACACATACCCACTTGTAGATCTTCTCTGATCTAGATCTCCAGCCTATTCTACATCAACAAAGCCATGAATATCCAACACTCTATCCAATCTTAGTCTTCCTTGGTAGTTCAAACCATAATCACTAGTGCCACACAAATACCTGAAAACCCGCTTCACTGTTGTCCAATGCACCTTTCCTGGTTTTGACATATACCTACTCAATACTCCCACTACATGTGTAATTCCTGGTCTAGTACAAACCATTGCATACATCAGGCTATCGACTACACTTGCATATGGAACACGAGACATGTCCTCTTCCTCTTCTTGTGTCTTGGGACATTGTTCAGCAGATAACCTCACACCTACGGGAATAGGAACCTTCACTAGTTGATTATCCTACATATTAAACCTTTCTAGTATTGTCTCGACATACTTCCTATGGTTTAACCAGATCTTCCTCTTTACTTGATCTCTTTTAATTTCCATGCCCAAAATATAGTTTGCAGCACCAAGATATTTCATGTCGAATTCAGAGGACAATTGGGTCTTCAAATCTTGGATAATTTCTTTGCCATTTCCAACCAACAATATATCATCCACATACAAGACCAGATAAATAACACAGTCACCAATTAATTTAAAATACACATAGTGATCTGCTTTGCTTCTAGTGAAGTGAAGTCCCCATATAAATGTATCAAATTTATGATACCACATCCTTGATGACTGTTTTAACCCATACAATGACTTCTTTAACTTGCATACCAGCTCTTTCTTACCCTTCACTGCAAACCCTTCAGGTTGCTTCATGTAGATTTCCTCTTCCAAATCCTCGTGAAGAAATGTTGTCTTCACATCCATTTGTTCTACCTCAAAATCAAAAGTAGCAGCAATAGATAAAAGTAATATAATAGAAGTTACGTTGGAAAAAGGAGAAAAATTATCACCAAAATCAATTCCTGACACCTGGGAATAACCTTTTGCTACGAACAGAGCTTTGTATTTCTCCACTTTTCCTTCTACATTTGTCTTCTTTTTGAACACCCATTTGCTGCCAATGGGTTTCCTTCCAGCTGGCAACTCCACCAGATCCCAAGACTCATTTTTTGTGCAAAGATACGATTTCATCAACCATGGCCTCTTTTCAGAGTTTTCCATCCTCTGAATCTACTGCTTCCTTCACAGTTCTGGGATCATTGTCAGTAATTGAAAAAGAAAAATTTGAATAGAAAGCAGATGGACTATACTTTTCAGGCTGCCTTCTTTCTCGAACTGATCTTCTCACAGTTGGAGTTTGTGGCTCTTCATCTTCTGATTCCTCCTCTGTTGTACAATCTGATTATTCCTCCTTTAGCTCAAACTTTATCTTCTCAAGTTCATTTCGTTGGACTTCATGTTTAACAACATATTTCACTTCTCTGGATGCCACATCTCGGTTTTACACAACCTTCCATGTGACTGGGTTCCAAAGCTTATAACCCTTTAAACCATCCTTATACCCAATAAATATGTACTTTTCAAATTTACTATCCAACTTGGTTCGTTTATCCTTTGGAACATGTACATATGCATCACATCCAAATACCTTCAGTTGTGAAAGAGAGGGTTTCTTACCAGTCCATACTTCTTGTGGAGTCTTATCCTCCAACGCTGATGAAGGTGACCTGTTGACCAGGTAACATGCAATATCCACTACCTCTGCCCAGAATTCCTGTCCTAACCTGGCACCACTGAGCATGCTTCTTGCCCTTTCCATCAATGTCTTATTCATTCTTTCTGCAACTCCATTTTACTGAGGTGTATATGGAGTAGTCTTTTGCCATGCTATACCACACCTCTTATAGAATTCTTCAAATTCCTTACTGCAAAACTCTCCACCATTATCTTTCCTCAACACCTTTATCTTCTTCTCTGTCTGGTTTTCCACCAGAGCCTTAAATTCTTTAAACATGTTAAAGACTTCATATTTCTTCTTAAGGAAATATATCCATGTATTCCTTGAGAAGTCATCTATAAATGATACATAGTACATAGACTTATACAGTGATGGAACCTTCACAGGTCCAAACACATCACTAAGCACAAGTTCTAATCTTCGTTTCACCCTCTTACTACCAGAGGGGAAGCTCACCTGATTCTACTTCCCATATACACAATTTTCATAGAAATGAAAATCCAAAGAGCTATTACTCATACCTTCAACCATACCTTTACCATGGAGTTTCCTAAGGCCATTTTCTCCAATATGTCCAAGCCTTTGATGCCACAGCATGGTCTTCTCTCCAGAGACCACTAGATTTTCTGGTCCACTTTTAGGAACCACAAAACTATTGCACCCATCAATAATAGTGCTACCTTGTAGCTTGTACAAATTTGCAATATGAACTCCCCACACCAATACCAGTGCTTCCTAAACCATCTTGCAGGTATCCTTCTTAAACACTGTTTTTACATCTGCATCATTTAGCTTGCTAACAGAAATCAGATTTCTGGCTAATGCAGGAATATGTAGAACACCTGGAAGTGTTCTAACCCTTCTACCTTGCTACTTCAACTTTACTTTTCCATGACCAACAATTCTAGACTTCCTGTCATCCCCCAAGAAGACATCACCACCATCATATTTTTCATACTCGCAGAACCACTCTCTATGGGGAGTGAAGTTAAAGGATGCACTTGAGTCAATCAACCATGCCTCATGATCTACATGTGTACTCGAAGAAGCCAAGTACACATCCCCACCTTCATCTGAGGTGGTTTTCGCCTCTGCAGTAGGAGCCTCATCAGATCCCTTTACCTTGTCAGGAGCTTTAGATTTACAGTCCCTTTTGTAGTGCCCTTCCTTTCCACATTTACAACACACCACCTTTACAAGTTTTCCTAGAGATTTAGATCTCCCTTTAGATTTAGATCTCCCACTCGATGACTTATTTTTGTTTATGTTCTGGGTCCACCCTCGTATATACAAGGCATCACCATTTTGGCTCTCCATATTTTTCTGTCTCATCTCCTCCGTCAGCAAGGATGAGACTATTTCATCAAAATGCAAGGTAGTTGCATTGCTACCTATTGTAATAACCAGACTATCCCACAAATCTGGTAGAGAACACAACAAACTGATGCACTTATCTTCATTTGAAATTTAATATCAACATATGCTAACTGACTTACCACAGTATTAAATGCATTTAGATGCTTTGTCACTGAGTCTCCAACTTTCATCTTCAGGTTATACAAATTTTCTGCAGGAACAGTTTATTCACCAGAGACTTAGATTGGTACAAAGTCCCTAACTTGTCCCACAAAGCCTTCACTATAGCTTCCCCTAATATATTCAGCAATACTGAATCTGAGACACATAATCATATTGTGCTCTTTGCCTTTTGATCCAACTTCTTCTGTTCTTCATCAGACACTCCCGTTGATTTAGTACTTGGATCTACCGCGATCCATTAGTCTTTATCCACCAACAAATCCTCCATCTTAAGTTTCCATAACTCAAAACTCTGACCATTAAATTTCTTGATCTCTATCTTTCCACTACTCGTCATCTTCTTTCACCACCAGAATCGATCACGCAGATCTCCCATTGAACAGGGTCTACCACAGGCCCAAGCGAAACCCCTCAATAACAAAGGCTTCCCCTTGAAGCAAAAACAACTCTAATACCAAATTTAGGTTTTAACCCCATACATAAATTACCTGCATACGAATTCTAAAACACAAAAATTAAACAATGCGAGATCATAACACATAAAACACATATACTCAGAGATTTTCCCATGGATCCCAAAACTGGGATTACCAGCTTGATTTTTCATTATGTTCCTTTCAATGTTACAATAAATATTTGCTGAAGCATCCAATACCATGGAACAAAAACCATTGCATCCAATACCATGGACCAAAAACCATCGCGTCCAAAAAACATGTGCGAAAATTATGTATAAAACCATAGGTGGGTCCACCCAACCTAACGCAGGGTCCAAAACCAAAATTTTCACCCCATAAAGTGGGGTTACGGGTGCCCTTCAAACCCCCTGTTAGCTACGTGGAAAGAATATAACATAACCCAACAGGAAGCAGCTCAAGCTGCCTACCACACATGACCCCCTGACCAAGGAAATAGAGGAAAGAGAGAGCATCAAGGTTGACATGATGAAACTAATAGTGGAGGAATACATCCAAATAAAATAGATGGAGACAGATATGGAAAAGATGGTTCAGGAGAAAGAAAACGCAGCACAGATGGCTAGCACAATAGTGGAAACCTTTCGGCTAACAACCCTACCCATATCTACTCTAGCAGGTGCAGCAACAAGAGTAGGAAGCAGTGTGGAACAGTTGGCAAGATCTATGGAAGGAATGAATCTGCAGAATGAAGAAATTAAAAGGCTCAAATCCCAAGTTGGTGTGCTACAAGATTAGATTAAAAGAGATGAAAACAATCACTTGGTAGAGATTTAGAGAGAAAATGCATTGATAGAGAAGCTTCAGAAGTCAGAAAAAGAATCCTCTATTGGAAATACTCTAGGGAGGGTTAAGGAGATCATTTGGCACAAAATGATAGATCGTATGAATGAAATTTTGCCTAACATACAAATTATTTTTGAGTAGAAAGAGTTAGTGTAGAAAGCCAAAGAAGCCATTTTAGCCACTAATACAGGGTTGGGAGATATGCGAGAAAAAACAAACAGAATTATCAAATTTCTAAATGCAAGAAATAAATATGAGTTGGAAGAATTGGGAGTGGGAGACATGACAATTACCATACTACAAGTCAAAAAGGTGTTGACAAAGAAGAGTTTAAATGTGCAAATTCAAGAAAAATGCCAAGTTCTAGAGCTGACAGTCAACAGGTTTTTCAACAGAATGTAGCCTCTACATCAAAAAGGCCTTCCCTCTTTGTTTGTTATAAATGAAAAACTCATGGACAGAGGGGATTATGTCAAGAAATTACAGGGCATAGCCACAGATGCTGCAAATCTATCAAACATCAAGGTCAACATAATAGGAAAGGATTTACTAGAAGCAATCAACAACCAAATTTAAATTGAACATGAGCTGAAGTATGTGTTTTTGGTCAATTCATCGTTTGCCAAATACACTAATGCTGATGAGGTTTATCGAAGATTAACCAAGATCAAGATCCCAGAGGGTGAAGCGTGGAGTGACTTATGTGACTACCAGGAAGAACGAGACAAGGATGAATAGAGTGACCATACAGGCATAAGTCAGCAACAACCACGTCAATAGTACCACTCTAGTCAAATTAATACTTTAGGCAACAACATCCAGGAAAAGAGGAACACTTGTCCCAATTTTCTTAGCTTGGCCACTCCTTGTTTACATTAGTCAATTTTTCCCTTCATTTTAATAAATAATGTATTTCCAAGTGTACAAGGAAAATCTTTGTAGTTTTTGTTTAAATACTCCATGGATTATGAGTATTTGGGGTTGGACCCTAGTCATTTTAATGATTTTTGTATTTGGAGCATTGTAATTTTGAGTTGGAGTATCAATAAAAAGGACAGTTTACAAGATACTTGATCTGTTTTGACCTGGTGATGTTTTTCTTTCTATGTTTAATTTATGTCTGTTTATCCATCCATGCATCTTTAATTCTTATTGTAAAGCAGAAATTATAGTTTAAGATATACTATTGGAGCACCTTACTACTATCTATGTTTACAATCTATATGTTTTCCTCTGAAGTATGATTAAAAAATACTTGAATGCTTTTTAATCCTGACTGATATCATATTTCTATCATTCCATTTACCACTCTGCTCTAAAGATCTAGTAGGAACAGTTAGCTTGACCTGTGAATGCTTTGTAAGATTGATGCTACCACCCAACCTATGACTCCATAGCCCAATGGAAAATATTTAAAAATGATATTTCTCCAACCAAATGAATAAACAAACAAACTTTCTACTCTTAATATCTAGCCTAAAACATTATAGCACTGAAAACAAAGTTAAATCATAATTACATAGAGAGAGCCCTCTCTAAGTCGAGGAAGGCTAGGTCTTAGACTCATAAGTGGTTTGATGTATCCTTTATGACTTTTGTCTTGCCAATATTCAAAATCACAAAACGATAAAATAGTGGCGACCATACTAGGGAGACATTGAAAAAATTATCCTTTCATTTGAATTCAGAGTACCCAGTTAAATAGATTTGTATGATATTATAACTCCTAAGATTGGTTTATCTTTTGTTTTGAAATATTCAATCTGTCTATGTGTCAGATATGAACATTGGCTCCTAAACAAATCTCTACTAGATCCCATCCAGATCCCAATCCTCCTACCATGGTAGATAATCCTGAAAAGATGTTAAGGAAAACTCTTATAACTGAGAGTCAGACGAAAAGTAGATTTCTTCATAGAGCTAACTCACTCCCTAAAGACTTTGTCACCTTCCAAGATATCCAGTTTGACTTACACTTTGAAGAAGGCTTATTCAGGACTAAATTAGAGAATTGGAAAGACCATATCATTTTTGATCCATCAACCTTACCTAAAAGCCTAGTAAGAGAACTTTCCTCACAAACTGAATCAGATCTTCAACTCTTAGAACATTTTGATACACTACAAGATCTAGTGATAGATCTCACCTCAGAACTTGATGATTCTTACCTTCAACAATCAGTATAATTAAGTTCTTCAAACCTTGTGGTTTCCTCCTTCACATCTCAACCTACATATATTCAGTCACCAAGTCCCATTGCCTCCATAATCCCCACCCCTTATTTCATCCTTCAACATAAGGTTGCTCAGATTCCCACTCTTATTCCCACCTAGCACTAGTCTAGCTTCACCCACTGTTCAACTTACTTCATCCACTGTTCAACTTCCTTCAAGTGGTCCTCCATCACCACCACCAATCATGGCTACTAGATATGCTCCTTTGATGCTATCTACTGTTGGCCGGATAAATCGATCTTGCAGACAAGGAAGATCTCCCTAGTATCAACAGATATCTAGCAACAAGTAGGACAAGCAAATCTACCTTTCTCTAAACATATTGTGATTCATTAATAAAAACGAAGAGGTGTTTTAGACTCTACCTTGAGTCCAATGCTAGTTTGTGGCAGCCACACTCCAACAACTCCAAAAGAGTTTCCTTTAAAGAACCTGCAATCACAAATAAGCACACATCAAATAAAACCTGCATGGCTAATATAATAAATCATGTTCATCATGGTGATCAAGGAATCCATGAAATAAACCATAAAACAAAGCTTATTGAGAAAAATAAACTTGATTGTATTAACTTTGAAATAGAATAACTTTACAACCTTTGGTACCTTGATGTTGTCCAAGCTCTTCCCAGGGTCCAAACAAAAATCTCCTCTACTTTGACAAGCCTCACTCTCTTCCAAATGAGATCAAAAGGTATGTAATCTCTCTGCTCAAAAGCTCAATTAGGAAGACTAAGTTCCAGTAGCATTTACCCTAAAAAATATTCAGCTTTCAACCTCTTTAGTAAATAGCCCAATGCTTAATTTTATAATGCAAAGGAAGGAGGTTACAGGCCTACCATTGAAGGGATAGAGTCCTCCTTAAAAGGGATAAGCTCCTCACATCAAGGGGTTAGCTCCTTAAGGTATGGGATGTATGAACCTTTAAGGAGCGAACTTGCCACCTCAAGATTCCCTCTAGAAGCTTCCAGAAATGACTCAAAGTGAGTTTTTAAGAATGTACTTGCACCTTTTTAACTTTTACAGGGGTTCGCACCCATAACATAGATACAGAGCGTTCAGGTGCGCAGGGGACATGACCAATAGGTGCGGGACCATAGGTAATGCTAAGAGAAAGTGTGGAACCGGAGTTTTAGAGATTTTTAAGGTTTTTCTCTTGTTTTCAAGGCTTTATATGAAGAACTGAGGTTTAAGACTTACAAAGGAGGAAGGTATGAGTGGTGATAGACTCACACTAATTGTAAATGTCGAGGTGACAATTTTTGTGCAACAGATTGCCGCCTAAAGTGCGAAGCCTATAATAGATGAGGATGGTTTTGTCATCTAAGAAGAGTGAAGTACTTTATCATTTCAAGGATCGTTCTATGGACACTTCGGTTGGAACCTGTAAAAACATTCAATGCAAAACATATATATATGAACATATCGTTGCTGAGGTAGGCATTCCCATACTTAGATCAAAACTGACTAGAAAACTAACTAAACTGCTCTGATATAGGAATGATTTTGTAATACATCACAAGTATAGACATATGTAGACACAGTATGGGTGCAACCATCTGTTTATGAATAGTCCACTGTATAATGAATAACAAAATTCCTCGCAGCTTGGATGGTGGAAACTAGATCTAGTGTTTTGATTTCTACTTCCCGAACTAGTACGATTCTATCCATGTGAATGAATGTGTCGAAATCGAACATGGTAGAAACCACTTGATTACTAGTCAATGATGTGAACTGTTAACAAGTGTGAGAGAAACCACCAGTAATGTCAATGGCCCTCAAAGTACTCAGTACAATCCATGACATGTGAATAAATGAGTCGATGTCAAACATGTCATAGAATCCTTTGATCGAAGGTCAATGATGCAACTTGTCATCAAAGGCGACAAACCTGCCATTGAGGCATGCATATTCCAAGGTACTGATGATTTCTACATCCTCTTTCTAGATAATGAGTTGGAGTCGATAGAAAGCGATCCGCCGTAGGCAAGCCCACAACACAAAATCATAGATCAAGTTTTGAAGAAATGTATTTGGCAAGGACTAACTCAGGGATGTGTTGTGGCCATCAGCAACCCCCCTTTTTTATTTAGTGTTATTACCAATACTAAATAAATGCGGACCCTTAGTCAAAAAATTTAAAAATGATTTAGTGCTTGTATTTCCTTTTTAATAAAACTTACCATCATAAAATTAGGAAAATACCTTTGAAATCTAAAAAAGATTAATTTTTATGATGGTAAAAGATAAAATCACTCCTTAAAGGATATCAAATCGCGTGCCTTAAAATGCAATTACACTGGGAATCCTCAAAAACGCTGATGTGCGATGTCGCATATCGCAAAATCGCATTTCCCATAAAATAAACCAACATGAAGCGACCATGCGATATTGTGACCATACGATATTGCGATAAAGCGCTAATGTGACAAGGGTAACAAAAAGACCTTGCGATATTATGATTATGCGATATTGCGATTATGCAGCGATCTACGATATTGTAAATAAAATCGCAAAATCACTCCATCTTAGACTTTTCTGGCTCATTATTCAAGAAAAAGATTTTTCCATAAAAACGAAACCTGGTTATGCGCTTTAATGCTAATTAATGAAGTAGTTGCCAGTTGTTAAGGAAATATGATTTTGTGTTTATCGAAGAGCCAGTTCACATAAGGTGATATACTTTTGCAGGTATTTGGCATTTAGAGCTTTCCCATCATTGTTTCTTATCATTACTCTCACCTCACTTTTAAACTACAGGAAAGAAGAACAAAAGGTTATAAAAAGTAGTATGCAAGAATGGCGAAGAAAGGCAAGGCTCCGATATCTGAAGACAGAGAAAGGGCGCCCTTGCACAAAGACACCGCGTGCAACAGAGACGCGGGTACTCCCACCTGGGAAGGCATATATAATCTACTTGAGGAAGAGAATCCTAAAGTAATGGGATTTATGGCTACTACACGCTCATCAAGGTCATCTGAAGCATCAGTTGTAGAGTTAGCTTGTTCATTCCTGCACTAGAGAGCAGCAAGGCCCAAAATTCGACCTTGCACAGAAATGGTTAAAGGAGTACTAGACAGCGCTGACATCAAAGACAGGCAGTTTAGGGCTCAAGGTCAAGAGCTCTTGGAATCATTATTTTCACAAAATTTCAACTTTACATCCACTACAAGAAAACACGCAAGAGGCGAAAATCGCACTAAGGAAGCCCAGATTAAGAAACAAAGGCATCGCTGGGTAAAACTTCTCGAAATGGAAAGCCTCCAATTGCTTAGTCTCCTGTAAGCCCAGTGCTGAAAAGATAGTGCCAGCTCTTGCTGATTCCGTTTTTGCAGCACATTCAAAGGCTGAAGTCAGCCAACTGACTCTTCTTAAGAAAATGCTGAATGCTTGCGACATTAAGGAGCAAATAGAGAAATAGTTAGATGTTAGATTTAATTTTAGAAATAGTTTTGGTTTATTTTTGCCTAGAGAAAGGATGGTCATTTAAACCGTATCCTAAATTTTTGTAATAAGTTATTTTTCGATATAGTTAGTAGTATTTAAACCCTTCTCATGCATTTAGAGAAGGCTCCAGAAATTTATCAAAAACTTGTCCTCAGAACATGCACTTTTGCACCCTTCGAGGAGGTTTTGATGAATGAATGGAACAGGATTTATTGATTTTGCATCTAATATCTGCTATTGATGTTGCACTTCTGTACTCTTAGTGGATGTTGGATTGAGAAGAGATAAATCATTATCACTTGAAGCTCATGAGTAGAACTAGTTATAAATGGTACTTCTATCTCTTAATTGTTTCTATCTCCTATGTTACAGTGATATTTAAGTTCAATTGTTTAGATGTTAATGCGTGAATGCCTGAGTTATCATTTGGCACTTTTGTATGGTGATAGCTATTTATTTGTGCTTAATATATAAGTAGCTTACTGTGTGATATGTTTTTCACAACTGTTTCACCTAACTTTTTATGTGAAGTGGTTTATCTATATTGAATTCTTTTCTTATAACAATTGAATGATCTTTATTACCGATTGTTATTTGAAATCATTTTAGATCACACAGAAGAAAGATTACATCCCGGGTTAGTATAGATTTAGATAATTCTGTTTATTAGAATACAATAGCATGTCATTAGATTAAAAGTTAGAATTAGAGCATCTCAATTAGGAACTGTTAGATCAAAATTATCAATCTTTCTCACACACACACTTGAATTGGGAAACTGGTCCCATATCCCCAGTCGGACCCACTATACCAAACGGAAAAGGAGCTGCCAACCAAGGTCTGGACCGAGAAGGTATCCCCCTTGTTGTTGACCCGATTTTTGGGGCTTCAACATATTTGGCACTAAAAGGAGGCCCTCGAACTATGAATGGAAAGTAAGTCCAAATCTAAATACCATTCTAAGAGTAAATCGCCCTCACCATCTCCCCCGACTTCTCCATTGCATTTAGAATCTTTAAATCCACAATTATAAGTCGTAGGATCAATAGTCACTGCTACAAACCCTGACATTTCAGAACAATCTACTATTGAACCGCCTGAATTCGAATCTTTGATTCACAAACTTCAGAGATTTTCTATATCTCCCCAAAGATCTGATAAATCTCAAGGCAACGTGACTTCACAATATAACCCTGCTCATCCTTTGACCAGATTAAAGAGTGAAAAGTTTGGTGTTCAACCAACTGAATTACCTCTACCCACTAGGAAGAGAGTAAGGAAATCACCTAAAGGGTCCGATAGCGAGACTCTTTCATCGTCATCATCCATCTCAAATTCTTCACTGCGAAGTCAACCATCCACTCCCCCACTTCAGATCATTGTCCACCACCCTATTGGTATTTCTACATCTTCTCCTCAATCATCCGAAGTTATAATACCCTCATTTTCTCAACCTCAGGGATCATCTTCTCCACTTCCCTCTGTTAGTAGATCGGTGATGGCTCAATCTCCATGGAACAATCTAAGGGCAGTCTTAATACCTGCGCCCTTGAGTCAGCTGCCAGCCCATCCTGAAAAATGGTTGCCTAAGTTTAACCCTGAGGCAGGCCTGTTAGTGGAAGAGCACATTAATAACTTTATGCCATCCATAAATCTAATGGGGTTACCAACGAATATGTTGTCGTTCAACTTTTCCCTTATACTCTTCAGGGAACAACCGGATCATGGTATTTCTCACTACCATCGGGGTCTATCACTAGTTGGGATATCTTCCAAGAGAAATTCCTCACTAAGTTCAGTGATGATAGGTCTACAACGACATTAATCAATGACCTGTCAAATCTTAGGGCTGAGTCAAAAGAACCCATCAAAGATTTCAATTCACGTTTCGATAAATTGTTAAACAAAATTCCTACTGCTTCCAAGCCCAATGAAGAAGTGAGAAGTGAATGGTATATTAATGCTTTACCATCAAACATTGCAATCTTTGTGGACAAGTCTAATAAGACAACTTTAACCGAAAATATGAAAGAAGCCATAGTAGTAGAGAAACGTATAATATCCCTAGAAAAGAAATCTATGATAGAGGAACGGAAATCCAAGAAGGTTACCTTCAAAGAAGATCCCAAGAAAAAACAATCCAAAGATCTATTCGATTTAGAAGGATTGTAAAATTTTTTGAAGACCATGTCTAACGAGATGGTCGACATCAAGAAACAAGTGGCAGAAACTTCTTCAAAGAAGCCCTACAGAGCTTTTAAAATAAGCCCTTCAACTGATTCAAAGCCCCCCAATGCTATTACGAGTGCTGAATCCGAAGAAGAAGAAGAGGAAATCGCTACTGAAGGGTAGACCGATGAAGAAGAAGTTGTAGAGTTACAAGGAATGTGGGATTTCATCCTCCCACAAGAAGAAGATCAAGAAGAATTCATAGTTAGTACACGAAGTAGAAATCAGCTTGATCCTCCTCAAACTATCCCTAAGCCAAAAAGCGTTATCTCGGCAACGAAGGATAAAGTCGCAGCCAAGAAAACAACACCTAAAGTGACCCAAACTAGCCTAGTCCAAACAGATTCGTCTACTCCATCTAAAACGATGATCATTTCTGATGAAATGGAGTACAATATTATAGAAGACATGAAAAAGATTAGGGCCAACATCACTCTTTACGAATTGAGCAAGTTAAAACAGCAGCAAAAGATACTTTTGAAAGAGTTACATGCTGTGCTAGTTGCACCTTTGCCTGCCGCTGTAATTTCTCAAGCTTCTCATGACATGGGAAGACCTCCGACTAATGCGATTAACAAGGTTGATCCAAATGACATCGCGTTAATTGGAGGAAGATCGAGATCTCATACTCCCCCATTTCTTCTTACCTATGAAATTTTTAATAAAAAAGTGCGTAATTTCTTAGTAGATTCGGGAGCATCATCAAATATGTTACCGAAGTCAATATGTACAAAATTGAACGTTCAACCTCAAAAATACATTGTGCGCATAGTCCAGCTAGATCGATCACAAGTCAAGGTAATTGGCGAATTGAATCAGGTTACCATAACGTTGTCATCCAACCCAATGGTATGTCAAGTTATCGACATTTTAGTTGCTGATATTCCAGAATTTTATGGCTTAATTCTTAGCAGGGACTGGTTAGAAAAACTCCATGGATACTTCGCAACTAACTGGTGACACATGTGGCTTCCCTACAATGGCAAACCAAATCAAATAAAAGTTGAACGAGAACGACATCAAAAATACATAGTAATGGAACTCGAGGGGGAAAATGAACTAGTAGCATATAACAACAACATTATTGGCAATTACTCAGTAGATTCTTTCCTAGGAAATTTTAATGCTCACACATCACCTTACTTAGAACATTATGTTTTATCTCAAGTCGAAATTTTTTCTCAAATAGATAGTTCTAAATGTATCAATTTTTTAGATAGTCCTGTAAATAAATCTTCATTTTGGAAATTATTTTTTGATGGTTCTAAATCTAATGAAGGAGCAGGAGCAGGATGCATGCTAGTTAGCCTAGAAGGAGATAAAACTATGTTAACCTGTAGACTCAAATTTGATTGCACCAGCAATACTACAGAATATGAGGCTTTAGTCCAAGGGTTGTACAAAGCAATCGGATTAGACATCAAATACCTTCAATTTTTTGGAGACTCTGAAATTGTAGTCAGACAGGTACGTAATACTATACATTGTTTATCAAGTCATTTAAAACATTATCAATCTTTAGTTCAAGATTTGTCTGAGCACTTTATAGCATTTAATATTTCATCAATTCCCAGACTCTAGAATGGAAGTGCAGACCTTTTAGCTAACGTAGCTTCTAAACTTATCCCTTCAGAAGATTTTAGTCCAGATAGATTCTCAATAGAATTAATCTTTAGACCTTCTATTCCTGATAACATCACAAATTGGAGAATATTCAACGAAGATCTTGATACTGTGAGTTTTTTCACATCTGAAGGATCCTATGCCAATCAAATAATTGATGAAGAACAACATGACCGACAATTGCAATAAGATAGCACTAACAGTGCTATACCTAAGACGGTAGTAAACTAGAAGACCTTTATGATTTGAAAGATCGGTATAAAAGATCTACCAATTCGAAACTCCAAATTTCAACTCTGAACTACGAATTAGTAAATCGAGGGACTAATACCAAACCCCAAAATATCAACCTAGGCATTGGCCTAGCTCCTAAAGAAAAATTAGCATACATTCATCTTTTGAGACAATATAAAAATGTTTTTGCTTGGAACTATGATGAACTTAAAACGTATGACACTTCCATCATCAAACATACTATTCCAATGATGGACGATGAAAAACCAGTCTAATAGAAGTTGAGAAAAATCCATCCTAATCTAGAAAACCAGATCAAGTCTAAACTCAACAAGCTATTGAAATCCAAAATAATTTTTCTCGGTCAACATTCCAAATGGGTCTCCAATATGGTTCCTGTTAGAAAGAAAAATAGAGATATTAGAATCTGCATTGACTTTCGAAATCTTATAAAGCCTACCAAAATGATAATTTTCCTTTACCTCCTGTTAGCACCTAAATCCGCCTTAGGATGAAGGAAGGCAAAATTCAGGGTAACCACAAACCACTCTCAGTCTGATAGTTAGCCCTACCAGAACAGGAGAGGGCTCTCTCTGAGTCACACTTAGTGAATAGATAAACGAAATGGTCTGAGATGACTTACAATGAAATATTGATCTTAGGCTAGTAAGTAATTATGGATACAAGAAACATTTTTTTATGAATGACTGAGTTTCTGGGATGGTATGGGATTAACGGACAGCAATGAGCAGAGAATTTAATACAAAGGCACAAATTATTTCGTGAGGCAAGACAGGCGAAAAGTCTAGCAATTTAGTTTGAAATAACGTTGAATGGAGAGATTGCTTAGGAGGGTGAAAAGGGCTTAAGTACATGAATCCTTTTCAACAGAAGAAGAACACCGAACATGAAATTTTCCCACAGGCAGAGCAATAAAAATGAATTCTACCTTATCTAACTTAGAAAATTTCATTGGAAATGAATATGAAATGAATTGTGAAACATAACAAAATAAATATGAAACATAAGAGACACGTTTGCTACACCCACAACCACATGAATCTCATGAAACAGAGCCATTGCCTTTCATTAATCCTCTGTCAAAATATACAATGAAGAAACAGAGTTTCTTTCCCACAGTCT
>APFE030299724.1:0-24951 GCA_000404065.3 Pinus taeda
TAAAAATAGTTTTGTTTCATTAAAAATTAATTATTTAATGTATTTTTTTAAAACCGGTTCGTTTAGACCAAACCAGTCCCGGTTAGACCAGTTCCGGTCGGTAAACCGGTTCATTAGGTGGACTGGTCCAGTCACCGGTTCCAGTTTTAAAAACATTGTATAAGACTACATGGATACTTAGATGTTGATTGAGTTGGTAACTCTACTAATAGAAAAGCACATCTGGATGTTGTTTCAGCTTAGGATTTGCCATGATATCTTGGATGAGTAGGAAGCAAAAGCTTGTAGCTCTCAGCACAGTTGAAGTTGAGTACATTGCTACTAGCATGGCTAGTTGTGAGGCAATATGGTTGAGGAAGCTCTTTGGAGAGTTGTTTGAGCATGTTCTAGGCACAACAATAATTTACTGCGGCAATAAGAGTGAGATTCGACTTATGACAAGTCCAAGCATATTGAGGTCAAATATCACTATATTTGGGATATGGTGTAGAGAGGAGCAATAAGACTCCATCATATAGCGATTGATGATTAGATCATTGACATTCTTACCAAGCCTTTACCAAAAGGAATTTTTTTTGTTTTTCAGAGAACAACTTGGACTAATGGATGTGACCCTTCCCAGAGAGGGTTGTCATAGTGATGAGCCTTGGATGTGCGAGATCTTTGTCATGTGTTGACAAGTGGATCCCCTCAAGCAGTGATGAGTTTTGGATGTGCGAGATCGTTGTCATGTGTTGACAAGTGGATCCCCCCAAGCAAAGATGAGACTTGGATGTGCGAGATCTTTGTCATGTGTTGACAACTGGATCCCCCCAAGCAGTGATGAGTCTTGGATGCGCGAGATCCTTGTCATGTGTTGACAAGTGGATCCCCCTAATAAGAGATGAGACTTGGATGTGCAAGATCCTTGTCATGTTGACAAGTGGATCCACCCAAGTAGTGATGAGACTTGGATGTGTAAGATCCTTGTCATGTGTTGAGGGGATCCCCCCAAACAGTGATGAGCCTTGGATGTGCGAGATTCTTGTCATATGTTGACAAGTGGATCCCCCCAAATAGAGATGAAACTTGGTTGTGCGAGATCCTTGCCATATGTTGGCAAGTGGCAATCCCCCCAAGTGAATATAGGGTGACGGATGAATCTCCCTTGTGATGATTTTTCTTCATTAGATTGAGACATCAATGTTCCAGATAATACAAAGCATAGATGAACAAAGATGAGTAGAGAAAGAAAAGATCTTTATTGCAGAAAGAAATTCCTCCCTAATTGAGAGGGAGTGTTGAAAATTGGCAGCTTAGGGATGGATTTCTAAAAAAATAGAAAGTCTCAAGATAGTAAATCGCATCAATTGGTAATCAAGTATTGTTGATGAAAAATCACTTATCATTAATCAATCTTAATAGTTCAATCTCGACTTAATATTTAATCATTAATATTATTATTATTATTCTTATGATACTATTATATTCTTATTGAAAAGAAATTCAAGTCACTCCATCATGGCTCTCAATAATGTTCTTTGACACTCTCATTGTTGGCATCGCATATTCCTCTTACACTCTCATTAATGCTCTTACACTCTCTTACACTCATTAAGGCACATTATAAAAGATTCTCTTACACTTACACAATAAAAGCATGGCATAAAAGATTCCCCTTACGCACTCGTTAATGCATATGTTACACTCTCTCTTCAAAGCAAGTTACAAAGACATGCATGTTGATTTGGGGTAGCATCGGATGTGCTCTAGGCCTCAAATTTTGCAGGGAGGCTTGGGCACATGTATTCCAAAGAACTCATAAATCGTTTTGGTAAATTCCACCCGGAGACAGTTTTATTAAAATAATTAATATTTTTTAATGGGCCCCTAAGTGTAAACTTAGGAAATTAAAAATATTAATGGGTATTAATCTAATTGTGGGTGTAACTTGTAGAAGACGAGGATCAATCTAAAATGATCTTAGCCATTGATTAACTTTTAATATGGGTCGTTGAATGTCAACGAGAAGATTATTTAAGGGAGCTTGAGGGTCATTTGGAAAACACACCGAGAGATAAAAAGATCGAATTTTTGAAGTGAGAAGTTCTCAGGAGGAAATTTTGATCGAGGAGATTTCTTGTAGAGAGGGACACTGAGTATCTGGAAGAAAGAAGTTTTCATGGGCTAGAGAGTACGAGGCAGAGAGAGGGTAGAACGACGTCCAAAGAGAGGTAGACAATGGCTCACGCAGAGTTGACGCAGTGGCAACGTAGGCCTTAGAGGGAGATCAAATTCCTATTGAGGAAATCGAGTTTTAGTACCCGGGAGCCGGGGTGTGAGACCGGGAGGCAGAGATTCAGATTTTCCAACTAGTAGAGGGTCCAAAGGAGTAGCGTGATACCTAGCAAGGGTGATGCAGGAACTGTGTAGGAGTGATGCAGTTCTACGCAGAGGCTATGCAGAGGGTACACAGAGGCTCCAATTCAACGTGATCAGACTCAGATTCTCTTAGTGATAGGGTGAGATCATTTCACCATTCATTTTGTCCAGTTTCTCTCTGTATCAGATTGCTAGTTGAGCATACAATAATTGTACTCAGGCTCCAATTCAGTGTGATCAGACTCAGATTCTCTTAGTGACAGGGTGAGATCATTTCACCATTCATTTTGTCCAGTTTCTCTCTATATCAGATTGCTAGTTGAGCATCCAATAATTGTACTCAGATTTTGTCCTGCATAATAATAAAATCTTCAGATCTACTGCAGCAGTTTTCTAGCATTGGGGTTTTTCAGGGACATTTGTCCAAAAATAACAATGTCAATTTTGTTGTATTTTCTTTCTTGCTCAGTCTCTTGTTTCCGCAAAGTATTTAAATAAGTGAAGGTTGCAGTGTATGTATGACAATATTTGCTGTAGAAAACTGCAAGTAATTTGTTTAAAGGGATTTTCACAACGTATACCTCCTTAATGGCATGAGTTACATTTCCTAAATGGGAATTTGTTACTCTCCCTCTTGATATGAGTTACTTCTCCTTTATGGCATGGATTCGTTGCTCCTCCTATATATATGTGTGTCTCATTCTTTCTCCCTTCACTACTTGTGCATTGTGAGAGAAGAATTCGAATTTGAGAAAAAATTGGAGAGAGTTGAAGAAGATTGTGAGAGAGAGACTTGGAGAGTAAGAGCAGAACTTGGTGAGCCAAGGTTGATTCAGTGCTTCAGTGTTTCAGTGTTGATTTAGTTGAAGGGAAGGTTGATTCAATGTGTGCATTTGTTGCTGCTACCAGTGATCTTCATGCTACAACTTGTTTAGATTTGGGTGAACTTACTCATTTTCCTGATCTCTCATTGTACTTTGTATCTCTGTTGAACAATTGATTTCTAACGGAAGAAGAATCTAGTTGGGTTTTCCCCTTGTGGGATTTGCCCTGATCACTGAAGCTAAATTCTCTGTGTCTCGTTTTGTTCTTGGTTGTTTTCTATTTTGCATTTGATTTATGTTCTATTTACAATTTCTTATCTAATATTGCAGCATAAAAACGTTTTGTAATAAGTGATTGTTACAACATAGAACATCAGAATTTCAACACTAACTAGTGCTAAAGGAACCTCAGAGATAAGGTTCAAGACCGTGATCAAAAGTAGTAGAAAGGAGACATTCATTTGAGGTATGTTTCATGTTCTTCTATTAATGTATTATTAGATGGTTGGATAAAGAACAATTTGGCTAAAGATTGTTTGTGAGGGTTGACCTTTGGAGAAGCCAAAGGGATGATGTCAAGAGGGCTCATCATTCAGCCAAAGCTCATCAAGTTTTAGAAAGGTTATCTTCTTTGTTTGGACAGTGATGTATGACATATGGCAGTAATATCTTCAGTAATCACAGTGATTGGCATGGTAGTGATGAATGGATATATATGTGATGAATGACAGTGACATTGACATGATAGTGACTCTAATGTATGACAATGACCTTGATATGATAGTGACTCTAATGTATGACAATGACGTTGATATGGCAGTGACTTTGACATGGCAGTGACACTCTGATGTATGGCTTATCTCTTTGATGATGATATGACAATGATATATAACTGTGTCTCTATAATTGTGATGTATGGCAGTGATATATGGCAATGTATTTATGACAGAGATATGTAGCAGTGTTCTTATGGCAATATCCTTATGAATCAGTTGTATGGTAGTACTCTTGCATGACATGACCTCTATGATAGCAACAATGAAGTATGTAGTGCTCTATGACAGTGACAATGATGTACATTGTGCTCTTATGACAGTGTGATATGGAGGCTTGTGCATGCCTCTTTAATGTTAGGCTAGGAGGTAACTCCTCAAATGAATTATGTTTCTTCATTAAGGTTGCTCATGGATATATACAAGGAGGGAGAGACTCTTGGGCTGCACCTCCCAGTGTCTCTTCATTTTCCTATTCTCCATTATTTACTATTTACATTATTTACAAATATTCACGCAATTCCAATAATTAGGTGTCAACATTCCCCCCCTTAATTTGAAGGGATGTTGGTGATTCCAAGCATCATTCTGAATCTTTCGAACTTTTCTCTTCCAAGCGCTTTGGTGAAGATGTTTGCAATATGCTCATTAGTGGAACAATGGTGTAGATGGATTGTCTTGGCCTCAACATGATGTCGAATCAGAGGGTATTTTGTATTGATGTGTTTCATTCGATCATGGAACTTTGGGTTCTTGGCCAACTTTATTGCAGAGGTGTTGTCAATCATGAGTGGAGTTGAATGCACTTGTTTCACTTGCAAATCTTTCAAAATTTTCTTGAGCCACACGATTACTTTTGTTGCCTCAACTGCTGCCACATATTTTGCCTCTGTTGTGGAATCTGTTGGAACTGATTATTTGCGTAGTTTCTAGTAGACAACTTCTGATCCAAGACTCATAGCATAACCTGAAGTAGATACACCAATTTCTTTGTCTCCATCGAAGTCTGAATCAGAGTATCCAATCAAGCTGAAGTCGCCCACCTGTGTATACTTGAGTCCAAAGTCTTGGGTTCCCTTCAAGTACTTTAGAACTCTTTTTGCAGCAAACCAATGTCCCTCATAAGGTTTTTGCATAAACCCAGAGAGGATTCCAATAATGAAGGAAATGTCTGGTCTAGTAGTAGTCATGGAGTTGAGACTTCCTACAAGTTGTCTATACTTTGTTGCATCCTCAAATTATTTTCCTTCAATGGATGTGAGCTTTAGGTTTTGTTCCATTGGAGTAGTCAAAGGATTGCATTCAGCCATGCCAAACCTTCTCAACAAGTCTCCAATATACTTCTTTTGAGAGAAGAATATATACTTCAGATGTTGAGTTACTTTAATACCAAGATAGTAGTGAACATAGCCCAAGTCAGTGATTTCAAAACCTTTCCTCAATTCCTTCTTTATGAATGCAATGTAGCTCTCATTGTTCCCTGTCATCAAAAGATCATCTACATATACCACAAGATATACACTGTCTTTTCAACTTTTTTGACAAACAAAGTTGCATCATCAAGATCATAATGTTTGAAGTTGAGTTTCAGAAGATGCTTAGTTAACATTTCATACCAGGCTCACGGTGCTTGCTTGAGGGCCTATAAGGATTTCACAAGTTTGCATACTTTATGTTCATGTCCCTTCACAACAAATCCTTTTGGATGGGACATAAAAACATTTTCTTTCAGATCTCCATTCGAGAAAGCAGTTTTTACATCCATTTGATGGACTTTCCAATCGTTCTGAGCTGACAGGGTAAAGAGTGTCTGGATGGTAGCCCATTTTGCCGTTGTTGATTTTTGGTAGCATCGGATGTGCTTTAGCCTTGAAATTTGGAGGAGAGACTAAGGCACATGAGATCTCCAAGACCCAGAAATTGTTTTGAGAAATTCCACCTGGATGAGTTATTAAAATAATTAATATTTTTAATGGGTTCCTAAGTTTAAACCTAGGAAAATAAAAATATTAATGGGTATTAATAAAGATAAGGGTGAGAAGCTTCTAAGAGACGAGGATCAAGTCTGTTTTAATCTTAGTCATTGATTAAGGACTTAATCTCGGTCGTTGATTTGTCAACAGGAAAAGTATAAGAGAAGACTTGAGGATCACTTGGAGACACACCGACAGATACTCAGTATCTCAAGGAAAATCGATTCTGAAGTAGAGGAGATCGATTTCAGAGGGAGAGGTGCGGGGTGGAGGAAGAGGAGGGCATTGGAAACAGAGAATGATTGAGGAGGAGGTGACGCAGGGACAGTGGGAGATAGCATAGAGAGAGATGTAGAGCTCACGCAAGCTGATGTAGAGTGACGTAGAGCCACTTAGAGTGACGCTGGGGTGATGCAAGAGTGGGAGCAGGGTCTCCAAAGTGTCAGAAAGTCTCATAGGGAAAGTCTTAGGTGTTTTCTTTCAATCTCTGTAAAATTATTCCTTGTAAAAGCAATTACTGCTGAAGATTAAGAAAGCCCTCATTTGCTGTACCGATTTTACCACATTGGGTTTTTCCGGGGACAATTGTTTAAAAATAACTGTGTTGATGTGATTGGTTCTTGTGCATGTATTTTTTCTCTAAGTAATTGTGTGATAACTGCAATAGAATTTATTTTAATATGTGCTGAAGGGATTTCATAAATAACTTATTGTGAATAATAAGTAGGTGAAATAAATCAGTGGTTGTAGTAGCAAAATTTCAGTTTAAAAATTTTCACAGCTGTGGGGGCAAATGTCTCTTCATAATTGACCCCTTCCTTATGTGCAAAACCTTTTGCCACAAGCCTAGCTTTGTGCTTGTCAAGTGAGCCATCAGCTTGATACTTGCTCTTGTAGACCCACTTGCAGCCAATTGGTTTGGTTCCTAATGGAGGATCAATCAGCTTCCAAGTGTCATTCTTTATCAAGGCATCATACTCCTTTTGAATCGCTTCTTTCCATTCATCATGAGAAGCAACTTCTTTGAAGGAAGTTGGTTCAAGATCCGTAGACAAATTCAGTTCACAATCATAAAAACATCCATATTAACAGGTGAATCAGAATCGTCTACATCACCTCCATTTTTCTTGGTTGAATTTCTTGTTCTTGTCTTTCCAATCTCATCAGAATGAACACTTTCAAGTGTCTTTGTCAGCGATTTTGGGGGACCTTTCTGAGATGGTCCAGGCTGCAGTTGACTGAGTTGGGACTGAATCAAGATTGAGTCTCCCAATTCTGTCAATCACATCACTCAAAGTATCATCAGTGGCTAGAGCTTCATGTGGGGGAGAGAGTGCTTCAGAAGAAGATTTCATAGATTGATCCAATATAGGAATCCCCCCTTCAAGACGTGGAATCTGATTATCAAATTCTTGAAATGATTTTGCATGTCTGAATCTATCCAAACGATCAAGTTGCCTCTCAACAACATTGTTAGCTTTGGAAGATTCAAGAAATATTACATCTCTAGATACAACAAACTTCTTATTAACTTCATCATATAGATGGTATACTTTGGAGGTATTTGAATACCCCAAGAAGATACACTTACGACTCCTTGCACCAAGTTTGTTTCTTTGTTCATTTGGTATCAAGGCATAACGGGTGGAACCAAAGACCCTGAGATGCTTTACCGAAGGAACGTGGCCATACTACATTTCATAAGGAGTCTTGTTTCTAATAGCATTAGATGGACATCTATTCTTTACATACACAACACATAAAACTGCATCAACCCAAAACATCAATTTTATATTCTTCAAAAACATCATGGAACGTACCATATTTAAGATTGTCATGTTCATTCTTTCAGCTACTCCATTCTGTTGGGGATTAGAAGGCACAATTGTTTGATGTTTGATCCCATGTTGGCGAAGATAGTTTCAAATTCATTTGAAGTGTATTCTTTTCCATTATCAGTGCGAATAGAGCCAATATGAGATTGTGCATATATGAAAGTTCTTGAATGTTTCAAAAGCATCAAATTTGTTTTTCAATAAATAAACCCAACACATTCTGGTGTAGTCATCATGTATTTATTTCCATTTGCAGAAGGAACAAGCATTGGACCACATAAGTCTGAGTGAATGAGTTCAAGTTTTCTATGTGCACTGGAATGTGAATCATGAAAAGACTATTTGCTATGCTTTCCTAGAATACAAGCATCACATTGCTTAAGTTTCCTAGGAATTGTAGGCAAACTAGTAACACCATTTTTCTTCAACAAGCGAAAGCCGTCATAATTCAAGTGTCCAAATCTAGCATGCCATAAAAGATTTGATGGAAATGTACCTTTATCATAATGAGAATTGTATGAGAAATTTTGTGCATGGGCAAGGGTACCTTGCAACTTCAAAATTTTTTCTTCTTCTATCCTTGTGATGACAAGTGAGTGATTTGGTGGTTTTTTGACCTCAACCTTGCCATCAAACATATGAATGGAGTGTCCTTGCTGGCAGATGTCGACGAAGGACAACAAGTTTCTCCTAAGCTGTAGGAGATATAAAACATCAGGTAGAAGAAAGTCTGGAAGACCAGGCAATTTGAGCTTGATTGTGCCAAGCTCTGATGGCTTGAGTTTTGATTTGTCTGCAAAGTATACTGCTCCATCAACATTGTCAGTAAATTCTTCAAAAAAAAATCTCTTCTAAAAGTCATGTGGTAAGTTGCTTCTGAATCAAGCAACCAATCATTTTTCCAAGAAGCAAGTGAAGCATTAAACAAGTCTTCAGTTACTCCAATATTACAATGTGCCACAACATAAAGAGCGGATTTAGGTGCTTTACCTTTCTCTTTGTCATTGGTTTTACCTTTGGCTTGATTGATTTCCTACTCAATTCTGTCCCAAGGCAACTTACATGTAGATGCATCATCTCCATTTCTATTGCAACATATGCAATCAAGATCAGACTTTTCTCCTTGAGAATGTCTGCCTCCCCTACCTTTGAAATTTCTTCTTCCTCTTAGACCACCTCTTCCTCTAGAAGAATCTTGGGCATGATTCTTCTCTCTATGTGCAAGACACACAACTTCTTCAGAAGACTGAGGAGTTGTCTTCTTCCCAAAAGCTTTCTCTCTCTCAGAAACATTCTTCACAAGGGAGTCAAAGGTAATATCTTTGAGGTTTCCATTTTCTTGCAATGACTCGAGATAATTTGAATAAGTGGGATAAAGTGCCTTGACAAAAGCTATAAGAGGAATGTTTAGTTGAACACCAGTGCCTTTGATATCATGCATAATAGATCTTAGTTTTGATGCTAAAGCAAGAGGATCATCATTTTTCAATTCAAGACTGAACAATTTAATCATTGATTGGACAACTTCAAGTTCAGAGTGTGAGTCATAGAGTTCCTTCAACTTCTGTAAGGCTTTAAAAGCATTTGAAAATGGTTAAATATGGCGATTCACCTCTTCATTTATAGATGGTGCAATCAAGGCATAGGCCTTGCTGTTCTTGTTTTCCTAAATGGCGAACTCCTTATCTGAGGTGGGCTTTACAAGTTCATTATCTCCTTCTACACGAACTCCTTTCCACAACTCATTGAAAATGAGAGTGCGTGTTATCTTCCGCGAGCATTCTGGGTAGTTCTCTTTCCCAAAGAGAACTACTCCAACTATAGTGATCAATGAATGCATTTAAAAATGTATACTGTGTAAAAAATTGCTTTGCTGCAATATATAAAAAAATTACTCTTGCTGATAAAAATACAGTTATGATATATATATGGCAGAGGTGTATATAGGGAAGGTAGTATGGGAGGGGAGGTAAAATCCAACATTACATATTAAAACCACATGAGACAGCGGCAGTATAGAGGCCAAGCACTGTGCGTGGGAGAGCATCATTGAACGTATTCAAAGGGAGCAGTGAATAGTTGGTTTGGAGTGTGGTATTCAATGGGGGGTCAAAGTGTGGGAGGGTTGCGTATGGCAGCGATAATGTAGTGAGGAGGGGCAACGTGCTTTTTGGATTGCAAGTATTAAAAATAGCGAAAGTGTAATATATGCACAGAGTATACCACTGTTTGGACCGTGGTATTGAATACCACCACCACTACCGCGCCACCCTGATCGTATCCTTGTGGCTTCAATGGGTGCTATGAGAAAATTTAGGAGCAGAATTACCGAGGGAGAGTGGCGGGCAACGTATGGAGCAACATATTATAGTGAGGAGACACCGGGAGCAAGCAAAGTAGTTCGACCCTCGCAATCGACAGTTGCACCCTTTCATGGTTCCTCTTGCGTCGAGTTGTGCATGGATTGTGCCAAGCGAAAGGGTATTGAATTGGGACTGTGCGTGGAGGTAGTGCTCAGTTGGGATATTAATATTAGAGACGCATCATGGAGTATTAAACAATGTGAGCAGAAGATTGGGAATAACACAATGGACAGGCGATGGGAAGCGTAGTGGGAGATTCTCCAGTGTGATGGAGGGCGGCGTATTGCAGCGTTCAATGGAAGTAATTGTAGCATAACAATGTCAAAAAAATTGAGTGGAATATGCATTAAATACTAACACAGGACAAAGAATATGGCAGAGTGTAGAAATGGGGAAGACTGCAGAAATGGCATAAGGGAGTTACAAAGGGTAAGAAGGCTAAAAATGGAGCTGGCTCTGATACCATGTCAGGCCAAGAGGTAACTCCTCAAATGAATTATGTTTCTTCATTAAGATTGCTCATGGATATATACAAGGAGGGGGAGACTCTTGGGCTTCACCTCTCAGTGTCTCTTCATTTTCCTATTCTCCATTATTTACTATTTACATTATTTACAAATATTCACCTAGTCTCAATTATTAGGTGTCAACATTTAATATGGCCCTATGAGGCCTAATGTGATTGATGTTGAAAGACATATGTCTCATTCTTATTGTACTTTGTATCTTAACTGAACATTGATGAAGATCTAATAGAAGAAGAAGAATTGATTTCTGGGTTTTCCCCCCTTGTGTGGTTTTGCCTTGGTCTCTGACCAAAATCCTGGTGTCTCTATTGTGTAGGTTTTTTTTTTTTGTTCCTTACTGCTCTATTGTATTTTTGATGTTATTGTTCTCTCTAAATAATTGTTAATAATGACATGATGTTATGGGATGAACGTAATGTGAAAATGTTGAAGAAGTTTAAAAATGCAATTATCTACAACAAAAAACAATCAAGCAAAAAAATTAACAATTTTAAATTGAATGTAGGGGTGGACACTAATCATGGTTGCATGGGACGCTTCATGCCAAGAAGCTAGTGTCCATCATTTGTAGCCTCAAATGTTGCTAGTGCTGATCATTGTAGAGCTTGTGCTATAGCCAATTATTCTTGTTTGGATGTGATTTGAATCAATGACAGATGCCTGTTTAATGACTTAAATGATCATGAGATAGCTTCTATTATTCAAAACTCTTTGCAATTAGGTTTGAGAGCTAAGGAAACGTCCACTTTTCTGGCAAAAGAGGAACCAGATGTTGCAAGTTCAATCCCTTTCCACTGTGCAACGACATATGACATACGGGCACACCATTAACAAGCTAGACATCAATGGAAAGTTCATGATTCAAAGTGTCAGCCTCCATTGTGGTGATCTAGGGGCAATGTTTCCAAACATCAAAGCTTTGGTGCCATTGTTTCCCATTGATTTAAAAATGAATACCCCCTGCTTCACTACCTTGAAGGTGCCGATTGCAAAGCTATCTTGATAATTTTCTAGACACTGGCTTTTTTGCATGATTGTGGATTCATATTACTTTAGGCTGATTTTCTCACCACAAACTAATGATCTCTTTATATCAATACCCTTCACCGTCCATGGATCGCTACTATGGAATTTTCATTCAACTCAGACACTGCTCATAAAGAATAAAGTGACAAGGTTAGGGGAAGGAAAAATAGAATCTAATACGCACCTAGGGTAAAACTATATCCTATAATGTGAAATCCATTAAGGTTGTGTAGGACTTCATGATTGTATAGGGAGTCACATGGTAATAACTTATAGAGTATGGGTACCAAAAGTCAGCTGAAATTAAGAGTTTTTTATATATTTAAAGTTTCTTTTTTGTGTAACTGAAACTAGACAGTCTTAATGTAACAGGTTTAGTAGGCGAAAAATAGTAGTCATGTTTTCTTTAGAATTTAACAGCAAACTTAGACTCTAAATATTTTGTAAATTACTTTACTTCTAATTTAAGAGCACTTTTTCCAGACCTCAACGTAAAATATGTACATGTCAATTAGACTGAGTCCATTGATTTGTTTCTGCAGGAATCTATGAAACAGATATATCAGAAGTCCATAAAGGTAGCCACTGATTATGGTTACTTGAAAGATAGTCCAGAGTACGTTTCTTCTTGTGCATCCAGCACTCCTTTACACCCTTAGAAAAGATTGTAACTTTGTATGTGAAACTCACAAGGTTTTAAAAATGACACAAGTCATATGGCCCTTCATGTTTTTATTTCTCAGTTAGTGCTTCTGCATGTGGCAGGTGCTTAGTTCATGGTGGAAACATTGCTTCTTTTTTGACTATTGCACAGGCCATGACAGAGCAGGGCTGTGTTTAAGATTTGTGCTGACTTTATCAGAAGGAAAATACCCTTTCTGTCGAGATTTGTTCTTTTACCAGCACTAAAATTACGATGCTATCCAGAAGTGAATGCTCTTCTATATGAGCACCTTGGCTGCCTGAATGTATCCTCCTTGTATCAGCATTGTTGGTTACACAGGCTTCGTATCTCATCAACAGACCCAAGACAACTTCCATGGGAAGTTCTACTGCAGTTCACTTGATTTTAAAAACAATGTACGCAAGACTCGTCAAAGTGTTCCCATTGAAAGGCTTTGGTCAGTCATGTATAATATTTCCTTGTTCTTTTATTTGGCAACGCAGTGCCAGGCTGATGACCTTACTATGTACAAATGTCAAAAGTAGATTATACCAATTTATTTACCTAACAGTAGGGAATCAGGACACCACAGAGAATTACAGATTAGGGAGCTGAAGAGTGACATAATTTTTATGATCATTAATTCAGTGCCCACTTGTCATTGACAAATTGGCAGCATTTAGTTGTATTTCGTCAACATTTAGTCATGTTGATCATCCATGGATCTAACATAATACATGGATGTCTGGGCTCCCTTTTCTTTTTCTCTGTTGTGTGTAATACTTTGAGCAAGGTCTCTACAGACTGTGAATATGAATAATGAAACAATCTTGCAACTCATGGGGAGTAAAGACATTGCAATCTATGAATACATATGATAGAACATGCCCTGGAAGTCGGGGCTTGTGATTATTGTCAACTCCTTACAACATAAAAGATTATGAAAGTCAGTTGCCATCATGCCTGTGAAATATTAGTGAATATCAAATCAGTATGAAAATTGTGTTCAGTCTAACGCTTCATCTTTGTCTATACAGGGGAAGAAACAGGAAGCAACAAATTAGGATTTTGAAAAAAATGCCGAGAAAATCAGTTGTATATGCTGGAGAGCTTGCAAGAGCAAGACATTCTTTTTTCTGCAAAAGGGGGCTCATTTCACATTTTCACTCTAATGAAGTCTACGTTTTCATAATCCTTGAGATGGGTACAAAAACTATTTCTTCTTGGTCTTGAATGCTTCAGCGGTACTGTGATAGAAAGCCGCAGGATTGTGATAGAGCAAGCACTTAGAGTAAAGATATCTTCGATGGTGTAAATCAAGTATCCTGAGCAGCACGCTATAAAATATAAACGGTTCACGAATCCATATGGCTGATTCTATGTTTACTGAAACTGGTTTAATCAAAATATATTTAGGGTTTATTCTAAAAAGCAAAATTCTGCGTTGAATTGGGTCAAAAAAATTTTGGGTTAGTCGTATTGCATCAAAATTAAAAAATGAAGACATCACAATCTCCATGAAAAAAATGTTATGTAAAATGTATGTACCTTGTTAACTGTAAAGGATAAAATTGTTTTGTAAAATGTATGAGCCTTGTTAAAAAGTATTGGCCAATACACTCTCAAGATATGACTATGTTCTATTTTTTAAATCCTTGGCAAATCGATGAGAAGACCCTTCTTTTATGTCCGCAGTTGACTTGAAAGCCTTCCACTGAAATGCTTTTTGCATCGACAAATATCTCTTTGGGCACAAATTGAAAAATAACAAGCACATCACCGCAGATAGAAGCCGCCGAGTTATTTATCCCATTAATAAATGACCAATCATGTTTAATTTTTGGTTTCTAGTTATAATAACTATGCATATATAATCACAGGGCTATTTTTACTCATTCCTTTCATTGTCCACCTTTCGAATTACATAGCTAATGCTATATGACATCAACGAAAAAGAAAAAACCAATCTGCCATATTGTGTTTTTATATTTGTGGGATATATATATTTAATTGGGTATATTAATGCACAATTTTAATTGTTAAAAATAGTGGGACAAAATACAATACAAATAAAAATAATAATGAAGAAGCTACAGAGAAAAAGAAAGAAAGAAAATTATTTTAATATCTACAAGGTTAAAGATAGTTTATGGGAGATTGCTTCTTCATTTGTTTGATGTATTCGACTTTTTTTTTGTGAAGCTTCACTATAAATGCGCTCAGCTTCTCGGCAAACCCACTCGCTAAATAGATTATCCCAAGAGCTAGTTGCCAGAGTATATTCATACTTTTTCCTCCCCCACTTCTTTTGGCCTTCTTCAACGCTCTATTTCACAATGAAGTTGATGAGAATCAGTCCTTAACTGAGCAATAAGAATTTTGGCTCTCCAAAAGATATTAGCCTCTATGTATGCTTTTGGTTGATGACTATGAGTGGGATTAAACACTTTAATATAATACTTTTTTTTTTGTCTTCCTAGCTCCTTATCCCAAGTATATGCTTGTGGAACTTATCCATAACAAAAAAAATTATCTCTTTGTTTTTAATGGGACACTTGTTCAAGCAAATACCCCATTTACTAAACTATTTGTTATTTCGCCGTATCCAAGTCTTTTTTATGTTGCACAATATGTCATTAAAGACAACTTTAGGCCATCTACCCTCTTCCATTTTCTCAATTTTTTTTTATAAATATCTTATGATTCGCACCATAGCAATTGCTTCAATAGGAGCAACCCCTGTTTCACTTAACAAGATAGCATAAAAAAATGCACTTTTAATTTTGAATTTGTTTGTAATCAAATGCTTTTGAAATAATTAATTTTATTTTATAACTTTTTTTTGTTATTATTTTATGTTATATTTTCAATGTAAAAATTCATTATTTTTATACTTGTGTAGATGGAACTAATGAGATAGGGTAGAATCAAATTATTTTAATATATGGAACTCATGAGATATGACAGAATCAAATTATGTTAATATAATGAAGAGTTTTAGAGTTGTCCTTTCGTAATATTAGAATAGATTTTAGACCTATATTTAGCATTTTCAAAATAGATTTGTTGGTATAGATTCTAACAGATTGTCTTAATAACAAACAAGCTTTGTAATAAATATGCTAACCAAAAATGAAAAACTAGCTACAGCCATAGGAAGTTTAAATCTTAGTGCCATAGTGGTGTGGCGTTGTGAGATCCTGTTGGTAGGATTCATCTTCTCTTCCCTCATATTCTTCCATCTCCAATGATAAGTGGCTTGTGGATGGGGCTATGCCATTGTCAAGCTACTCTAGCCTCTAAGTGGATGACAATGTGAAAATTTTATTTACCACAGCAACTGAAAATTATTTTCCTAAACAATTTATTTGCAGTTTGCTACAACAAATACCATTATTATTATTATTATCCAATTTTAAGGTCACGACCAAGTGAGACACTACATTGGTGTATGAGACCCCCTTGCTTGTGGGATAAGGGACCCACCTCCACATAATGATTTGACTTGCTAAGTCTACAAAGGTATACATACTCTACCTTGCTCTGGTTTTGAACCTGTGACGTCTTAGGAGGAAACATTTGCTCTTAATTCACACAATGATTTTCAAAAACAAATATCGCGGAAGAAAAATAACATTGGAAATTGAGAAAATCTAGCACACACATAAAAATGACAACATTATTTTTGGACAATTGTCCCTAGAAAAACCCAACTTGGGAAAATCGGTGCAACAGTTGAGGGTTTTTATTATTAAACAACAATGAGAAATTTCGAGTATAATAATTTGGATGCTAAAATCTGACTATCTTGCAAAGAAAATACTAGTAAAATTCTAGTGATGAATTTTTTTCACTCCACAGGCAAATCTGGCACTAAAGTCTGGCCTCTCAAACTCTCTGCGAATTGTCGTGCATTACCCTCTGCATGGGCTCTACACAGGCTCTAAGTTGTACGACCTGGATCTCAATTTGACTTGCTTCTTTTGTTTGCCACTAACTCTGAAAACGCTTATCCTGACCTCTGCAAAATTCTTCTGCCACCAAACCACTGAAACAAGTTCCTGAATTTGCAAACAAACTTCCTTTATGTAAGGACCACTTCTATACTATATATATATTACAATAAAATACAACTAGAAGAGAAAAACTTAGGGAATTCAAATTTATTCAGCACTATCTAACACATCCCTGAATTTCATTTCACTGAACATATTATAAAATTACATATATTTAATTAAGGCCATAAGGAAATCATACAAAATAATATTGCAACACATGTACCATTCACCAGAAGACGAGATTCCACTTGATTTGCCGTTACTTGTCTTCCCTTGTTGTCGGTCACCTCCGATAATGAATGACGATGTACTTGATCCGAATGCGATGACCCACCGGTTAACCTCCCAGCCTATTCCTTGGGTACTCTTCTTTATCGCGGACCTCCGAGCTGCAATGGGGTTGTACAATGGAGGAATGCAATAGCTGGTAGAGGAGAGCACTCCTTGGCTCAAGAGTCCCCTCTCCAAAATCCTCTACCTCACCAAACTCACTATAGTTTCATAATCACTACTCTGACATAGTTTCATCCATCCAACAATAGGGTTTCCAAAAGTCCCTTCTCTCATGGCTTGCCCCTTCTTTTATAGGAGTCTTCATAGGTGACATTTGGCATGTCATGCATAATTAATTATTTTTTTATAATCCAATAGTTTAATTATTCATCCATGTGCCACTCTCTCATCAAGGGTCTCCAAAATTATTTACTTAAATTCTATTTTAAAACTAATTTTTTCCTCACCTCAACAAGACTCCTATTTCTTCTCCTAGTTGCCTCTTCATCCCCCTTTTTACTCCTTAATTTGTGTTCATTACTAAAGTCAATTAATGAGTCAAGATTTGATCCCTTATCTACTCCCTAATTTAACTCAAGTTATTTCTTAGATGAATATTCTTATGTTGGTTGTTGCCACATGGAGGTTCTCTACATTTCTCTAACATTTAATTTATTAATCTAATTTTAATTCACCATCATCTTCTCTTAATTAGGTTTAACTATTTTAAGATTAATCTTTATCCTTACAATTATGTCCTTCTTTTCCCTTTTACCTAATTAAACTACATAATCTACCTAATATTTTCCAGCATGAGAAGGGTAGAGTTTTTTTTAAGGTAACCTATTTTATTTCTTCCTATGATCCTTTTAACCCAAGTTTTATTTTTGATTTAATTACCTCGGTTTCTAACATCATTTACCCTTAATGTAAATTTACCTAGTTTTCATTTCTTGATTATATTTATCAATTAATTTTTTTTTGATGATTCCAAGGGTGCCAAGTTTGGTTGTGCGCTTCAAGAATTTCCCTTGAAGTTCCAAGGGTGTCACACCTAATAGTTTATTTGTGATGAGAAGGGTGCCAAGTTGGTCGTGCCCTTCAAGAAATTCCCTTGAAGTTCCAAGGGTGTCATACCACTTTCCCTTCAAGCATTCAGTGACTACGAGGGGAAAGTATAGGCGCAATGTCATAGACCACTATCATCTCTTATGTTGCCTGCTATAGTGAGACTAATGGTGCCGAGGATCAAGGAATCTGCCTTAATGCGCAGCCCCCGGTAAAATCCTCCAGAGCGACCCAATTTTGGGATCTGCCCTCATGACATCATGATCTTCAAGGCGAAGGTGTTTCAACCTTTCCGGCCCAAGTCATGGTGGGCGTGCTAGTGGGTGAGATCAGGGACATTGTCACACCCCTCCCATGTAGTTCCATCCACTTGTACAACCCCATCACCCTTATGTGAATCATTCGGCCAAGCAACTAATCTGTGCCTGCAACCACTAACATCTCATCAGAATATAGATAAACATATATAACAAGTTTCAGAATTGACTTTGAATTTCAAAGATAAAAAATATAATTATTATTTTTTCAAACCAGTTGTCATCAACTCGTCATATGCGAGTCCTTTTGGTGGTTTCCTACCATACTCAATAATCATCAGTAACAAGGTTTCTCAGTGTTAGTCATTGGCATAATAACATCATTAACAACACCTAGTCATTCACATCATTGTTTATAGTAAGCCTGAACTAATGAAAGTAGGTAACATAGGGGACACATCCATCATAGCCATCATCATCTAAACATCAATGGAAATATACATAGCCATCAAGCTATCAACATTGTAACATCACTAGAAATATACCAATTTATCAAATTTATCATTATCATGATTTTAATAGAGAGCATACATATCCTTTACTGCCATCATCATCATAAATTCAATAAAGACCAAATTTAACCATTTAATGTTACAATCATCATAATACCGATAGATAACATACATAACCATTCATGCTATCTTCATCATAATATCAATGGAGAACATACATAAACATCACAACCATGAATATCTCAATCACTAATAATAATAGTGTTATGTGCCCGGATCCTCAACCTGAGGTCCTCAAAGTATAATGTGTGGGCCTTAGGGCTAAATAAATGTTAGTGTCATATCACTGTCAGTCAACTAGAGCGGGCACTACATACACCCCCTCTTAATAATAGACTTCGTCTCGAAGTCCTTGGAATAGATAAAGAAAACGGTGACGCAACTCCTCGGCGTCCTCCCAAGTAGCTGAACTGGGACTATAATTGTCCTACTGGACCTTGATCTGGTCTACTAACCATCGTCTATGCTGCAAAGTTCGCTAGTCTAGTATGCAAAGTAGTTCGGCCATCACTGTTCCCTTGTCCAAAACCTGCAAATGACCAAAGTCAATAACATGCGAAGGATTTGAAATATAATGACGTAAAATAGAAACATGAAACACACCATGCATACGTGCTAAAGATGGAGTTAAGGCAAGCCAATATGCCACCGACCTTTTCCTTTCTAAGATTTCAAAAGGTCCCACAAACCGTGGAGACAATTTTTCTCCCTTTCCAAATTTTATAGAGCTTTTTTGGGGTCTTACTCTCAGGAACACCTTATCCCCCACTTCATAACTTTGGTCTACCCGATGAGCATCAACATAGCTCTTTCGTCGATCTTGTGCTTCTTTTAGCCTCCTAATCATAGTCATTTGTTCTTCCGTCTCTTGCACCACTTCTAGTCCTATTAATACTCGGTCTTCTAGTCAGTCCCAACTGAGAGGTGTTCTGCAAGGTCTTCCTTACAAGAACTCAAATGGCGCCATCTTGATGGAACTCTGATAACTATTATTGTAAGCAAATTCCACAAGTGGTAAAAACTCCTCCCATCTCTTTTGTTGGTCCATCACATACATCCGAAGCATGTCTTCAAGGATTTGATTAGTCCTCTCCGTCTGCCCATCTGTCTCCGGGTGATAAGCAATGTTGAAGTTCAACTGGGTTCCCAAAACTTTTTGTAAACTGGTCCAAAATCTTCCTGTAAACACTGCTCCCTTATTAGATATGATCTTCCTAGGCACTCCATGCAATCTCATAATCTCATTAATAAAAACTCTGGCTATTTTTGGTGCCTTATATGTAGTCTTAACTAGTATGAAATGGGCACTCTTGGTCAACGTGTCCACCACTACAAATATTGAATCATGTCTTCTTGAGGTCATTGTTCGCCCCACAATTAAGTCCATTGATATAACTTCCCATTTAGATGTTGGTATCTCATGCGGTTGCAATAAACTTGCTGGATGTCTCTGTTCCGCTTTTACTCGCTGACACTCTAAGCATCTTGCTACCAAGTTCACGATGTCCTTTTTCATCCTTTTCTAAAAGAAGAGTGGTTTCAAGTCCGCACTCATCTTCTTAACACCAGGGTGTCATGTATACTGCGAGATGTGCTTCATTTAAGATTATTTAGCATATATCTTCATTCGGTGGTACATATATCCTTCCCCGAAATCATAGTAGTCCATCATTATCAAGGGAGTATTCTTCATATTTTGGGACCCTCATTTCATCCTCCCTCAAACTTTTGCTAACCCCATGAGACCAGGTATCTTTAATTTGTAATTCAAGCAGTTTCTCCCTCAAATTTGTCTTTAAGGGAATCACTGAAAATATTCGCGGCCTCCTACTTAAAGCATCAACCACCCTATTTACCGTTCCTTTGATGTAAGTGATATCAAAATCATATTCAGTAATTAGCTCAGACCATCGTCTTTGCCTTGCGTTTAAGTGATTTTGAGTGAATATGTGTTGTAACCCACAATGGTCAGTCTTAAGATCAAACTTCCTTCCTAGAAGGTAGTGTCTCCAAATCTTTAGTGCATAAACAATTGCTGCCATTTCTAGATCATGGGTTGCGTAGTTTTCTTCGTGGGTTCTAAGTTTCCTTGATGCATAAACTATTACTCTTCCTTCTTGCATCAACACACAACCCAACCCTTCCTTGGAGGCATCAGTTCAAACCAAAAATTCTTGTTCCATATCCGACACCTTCAAAATTGGTGATGTCGTTAGTAACACCTTTAACCTTTGGAATGCCTCTTCACATTTTCCTGTCTAAATGAATTTCTTGTTCTTTCTTTGGAGCTCGGTAATGGGGTTTGCTATTTTTGAAAACCCTTCAACAAATCTACGATAATGCCCTGCCATGTCCATGAAGCTTCGTATTTCATGAACATTGGTTGGTGTTGGCCATTCCATGATGGCTTTGATCTTTACCAAGTCTACTGTGATACCATCCCAAGAGATAATGTGTCTAAGATAATGAATCTTGGTTTGGTAAAAGGAACACTTTGACAACTTTTTGTTTAATTGGTTTTCTCGAAGACATTGTAGAACTATCCTCAAGTGTTCGTCATGCTCTTCTGGGGTCTTTGAGTAAATCAAAATGTCATCGATAAAGACTTGTACAAACTTTTCTAAGTAATCCAAAAATATTTCATTCATCAAACTCATGAAAGCACCCGGGGCATTTGTCAGTCCAAAGGGTAAAACTACAAATTCATAATGCCCAAATCTTGTTTTAAAGGTTGTCTTCGAAATATCTTCTTCTTTGATTCTCAACTGATGATATCCTAACCTCAGATCTATCTTTGAAAACACAGTCGCCCCCCTCAATTGATCAAATAAGTCATCTATCCTTGGCAAAGGGTATTGATTTTTTATCGTCACTTTATTCAATTGGCGGTAATCAATGCACAGTCGCCAAGACCCATCCTTTTTCTTAACAAAAATCACAGGAGCTCCCCATGAAGATATGTTAGGTCGTATGAACCCCAAGGCCAATAATTCCTTTAATTTGATATGCAATTCCTTTAGCTCTGGAGCCGACATATGATAGGGTGCCTTTGCAATAGGCTCAGTGCCTAGTTTAAGGTCGATGGTGAAATAAATTTCCCTTTTTGGGGGTAGCCCGGGTAGTTCTTTGGGAAATACATCCTTAAATTCAACAAGGAATAGATGTTTATCAAGGTCTTCAGAGTCACCCTTATTGTTTAGAGCTACCACCGAGAACATTTGACATCCCTTTCGCCTAAATTTCATTAGTTGCATGGAGGAGATGAACCTCAGGGACACCCCTCGGTTCTTTCCCCTTAATGATTTTCTTTGGCCGTTATCATCGGTGAAATGTAGAATCCTATCTTTGCAATCTAGGAGTGCCTCATGTCGCTCCAACCATTCCATTCCTATAACTACATCATAAACTCCTAGAATTGTAGAGTACAATGATACCTTGGTCTTACATACACCTAGGTCCACCTCAAAATCCTTTACCATCTTTTCTACATTTCTTTTCATACCACATGACATTTCTACATGTCTAAATTCATATTGTGGAGTTTCTTTATGTTTAATTGTTGATAATGCATTTAGAGAAATAAATGAATCAGTAGCCCATGGATCTATTAAAATGACAAAACTCATACCATCAATATTACCTGAGGTTTTCAACACAGTGGATTGGTGTTCGACCTGGCGATTATTCACCGCTGCATGGATGCAATGGGACTTCCCTAGATCCCCCACTGTAGTTGCATTCTTAGTTGAGTTGGTATTACTTGTCTTTTGAGGGCAATCCCTCTCGTAGTGAGGATCTCCACAAGTCCAACACCCCCTCTTAGGGGCTTGGCTCCTACTACCCACTGAACCGGGAGTTGGTCTGGAGCTCTGCTGGAAACAAGATCAGTGTTGAGGTGGTGTGACTTGGTGCTATCGCATAGGCCAGTGCGGTTGTGGTTGACGAGTTTGTTGTGGTACCCTGTGTGGATGCTGAGCTAGATGCCTATATGGTGTTCTTTGATTTCTTCCTGACCACCTTTGATGATTGAGCGCAGGACCCCATTGCAAATTTCTACGTTCCATATTGTTTCCACTTGGTACTCCTGATCCTATGGGCCTTGTTGAGTTACGATGTTCAATGCTCATGATCTCCTCCTCTGCAATGATTGCCCGCTGAACTGCCTCGTACAAGGGGCGAGGCATTAAGATTCTAACCTTGGTCCGATTGTTAACATTTAATCCATACACAAATTTGTTCACTTTGAGCTTTTCTATGTTTAAGTGAGGGGCATAACGCAGTAATTCCATGAAACATGCCTCATACTCTGGTAGTGAGCAACTCCCTTGCTTTAATGCATTGAATTCATTTAGTTGTCTCTCAAAGAACTCCTCTGACAGGTAACGTTCTCTAAATAATTTCTTCAAATAGCTCTCAAGTTACTTTTGATATATCCATCCCCAATTGGGTTAATAATGTCATCCACCAAAGTAGTGTTTCCCTTTAACTAGAATATACCCATCTTGGCCTTCATGTTTGAGGTGTAATCTCTTAGAGTAAAACACATAGCCATGCTTTCTAACCATGCTTCTGCAGATTGACCATTTGTGGACCCCCAAAACTCTAGAAATTTTATCTTTTCCAAATCTCGACATATATCATTTCTTGTAGTGTTTTGGGGTGCTTCGTTTTGTATGACAGGTCCTCCATGCTCTTGTTCCAAATGGTTTATTAGTGCCTCAAACATGTGTTAGAATGATCTCATTAAGTTCAACACTTCTCCAGCTAGTATCTGTTCTTGTGTTGAGATGTTTTCCCCATCATTAGGTGGGGTGCTAGGAGTTCGTTGTTGTGGTGGCGCCATGTTGTGCACTTTAGTTGCCCCACTCCTTGTACCTCTTCTAACTTCTATACTATATATATTTATTTTATTTTATTTTAAATAAATCACAATAAAATACAACTAGAAGAGAAAAACATAGGGAATTCAAATTTATTCAGCACTAACACATCCCTGAATTTCATTTTACTGAACATATCATAAAATTACATATATTTAACTAAGGCCATAAAGAAATCATACAAAATAATATTGCAACACATATGTACCGTTCACTAGAAGATGAGACTCCACTTGATTTTCCGTTGCTTGTCTTCCCTTGTTGTCGGCCACCTCCGATAGTGAATGACGACGTACTTGATTCGAATGCGATGACCCACCATTTAACCTCCCAGCCTACTCCTTGGGTACCTTTCTTCACCGCGGACCCCCGAGTTGCGACGGGGTTGTACAATGGAGGAATGCAATAACTGGTAGAGGAGAGCAATCCTTGGCTCAAGAGTCCCCTCTCCAAAATCCTCTACCTCACCAAACTCACTATAGTTTTGTAATCACTGCTCTGACATAGTCTCATCCATCCAACAATAGGGTTCCCAAAAGTCCTTTCTCCCATGGCTTGCCCCTTATTTTATAGGAGTCCTCATAGGTGACACTTGGGATGTCATGCATAATTAATTATTTTTTTATAATTCAATAGTTTGATTATTCACCCACCCATGTGTCACTCTCTCATTAAGGGTCTTCAAAATTATTTACTTAAATTTTATTTTAAAACGAATATTTTCCTCACCTCAACAAGATTCCTATTTCTTCACTTAGTTGCCTCTTGATCCCCTTTTTTACTCCTTAATTTGTGTTCATTACTAAAGTCAATTAATGAGTTAAGATTTGATCCCCTAGCTACTCTCTAATTTAACTCAAGTTATCCTTTAGATGGATATTCTTATGTTGGTTGTTGCCACATGGAGGTTCTCTACATTTCTCTAACATTTAATTAATCTTATTTTAATTCACCATCCTCTTCTCTTAATTAGGTTTAACTATTTTAGGATTAATCTTTATCCTTATAATTATGTCCCTCTTTCCCCTGTTACCTAATTAAACTACATAATCTACCTAATATTTTCCAACATGGGAAGGGTAGAGGTTTTTTTTAAGGTAACATATTTTATTTCTTCCTATGATCCTCTTAACCCAAGTTTTATTTTTGATTTAATTACCTTGGTTTCTAACATCATTTACCCTTGATGTAAATTTACCTAGTTTTCATTTCTTGATTATATTTATCAATTAATTTATTTTTAATGATTCCAAGGGTGCCAAGTTTGGTTGTGCCCTTCAAGAACTTCCCTTGAAGTTCCAAGGGTGCCACACCTAATATTTTATTTGTGATGCCAAGGGTGCCAAGTTGGTCGTGCCCTTCAAGAAATTCCCTTTAAGTTCCAAGGGTGCCACACCACTTGCCCTTCAAGCATTCGGTGATAATGAGGGGAAAGTATAGGTGCAACATCATAGAACACTATCATCTCTTATGTTGCCTGCTATAGTGAGACTAATG